>BMAO01028576.1:0-63441 GCA_019973975.1 Trichonephila clavata | reverse complement strand
GTTTAATAGGTCAGTAATTATTTGCCTGTAGGTAGCTGGATTTTGCTTTTGACAAGATGGTAAGTCCATAGATATTTTTAAACAATGATTTAAAATCTTCACGTTCTTTTTTATTAAGCACGTGCTCTGAATAGTTAATTGCTATATAGTTTGGGTCATGTATATTTGCTTGAAAAGATAAAGTAACTTTTTTACTTTCAAACATCACCTTGACATGTTGGATAAGGGAAATGTCACGCAATACACTACCAACAACAGGCTCTATCTTTTGCAGCACTCCTTCAATATTATCAGTAGTTAAAGTGAGATAAGTTCGAGGTTTAGATGAAAGAAACCTTAATTCATACATACTAACATTTGGTATTGATTTTTGTACGCATGAACTTATAAATGTACGTACCTGTGCAACTGCATTGTGGTTATGTACATCAACAAAGGAGCATTCATATTCAAAATATTGACTTACAATACTATTTGCTATTTTTAAACCGTGTTTAATATTTTTAGTGCACAAGTTTACTTGATTAGCATTAGAGGAAAAGTCAAGAATAATCCTATCAGGCTTGTAGCCATGAACTACTTGATTTGAGTTAAGTATTAGGTCTGAATCGCTAGCACGACGTATGAACAAGTAGATGCGGTCTTGATGATGAAAAAATCCTTGGAATTGGCTTGTGAAACCATCATCTCTAGAAAGATCATGGTGTGTTAATATTTCCTGTAATACTGAATCCGATAAGAAATCTTTAAACGAAGTAGACCGCTGTCTTGGGGGATTTTTTAAAATACAAGGCGAAAAACTTTTCTTTTGAACTTTATTGAAATGAAAGATCTGTTTTAATAGATTGGGATCAGTGATAAAGAGAGTAAAAAGTAGAGACTTTCTATCATATTTATTATTTTGTAATAGATATAGTTCTGAGTTCAATACGGGCTTTGCTACTTCAGTTATAGCTAACTCTGATTTAGAATTGCTAAAACGACTAACTAAATAGTAATTAAGTAGAGATTCAGAGACATCAGTGAGCATCTTACGTTTTTGTTGAGTTGGAATATCATCATGTTTCCAAAGCTCATGTTCCTTAAATAATTGGGCATTTTGTTGATCTTTAAAAAGGTGAAGAAAAATAACAGTTAATTGTCTACCAGAAAGAGAATTAAGCCAACTTTCGCGTAAAATTGGATTTTGAAAGTCCTTGAGCAGAGAAGATACAGGCATTTCTAAACTACTTTCCCAGAATTCCCTACTAGGATGAAAATTTACCATACCTATAAAGTAAAGATACTATGCTTAAAGTAGATTAAAAATTAGTCAACAAAAATCTATGGCAAAAAAAAGAATTGCAAAAAAAGTGAACATATTTCTGAAAAAAGTTGAACTTATATATATAAGGGGGCTTGTAAAAGACCAAAGCAAAAAGACAGCAGATCTATTTGTATAGCAGATACTCAGGTTGATAAGAAAATTGGTATTTGAAGTCCAGGAAGACCGTTGAATGAGGTAGTTTAGTAGTGTCAATCCTTACCCAAACGGGAAGAGCAGCAATAGCAGCAAGCATAAAAGAGCAAGTTATACATCTTGCCTGGGGAAGTGGTGATGCAAGTTGGGAAAGTCACCATAAGGTAGAAAATTTTTTCACCCCTAATAAGCTTGATTACCATCCCCGTTAAAGACGTAAAAGTTTTTACCGGGCAAACAACTTATCAGCCAAGTATTGATTATACAGTTGATAGCAGTACTGGTGTAATTAAACGTACGGCAAATAGTTCTATTGCAGCAGATGGTGCAGTTACCATAGAGTATACTCAAGATACACCAGCAGAACTCATCACTTCTGCAACATTACTCAAGGAAGTTGGACGTCGTGTTGTTGATGAGATACTCTTCTGTGTTGGTGATGAGGATGGAGAACTTTTGACTCCGACAGGCAGGTTTAGACCCTCTAATGTACCAACCAATAACTTGTACCTTAAATTTACTTTCGATTTCACGGACGCAGCAAATCAAGTTATACGGGAACTAGGGGTTATGGTTGGTACTAAGGTAAAAGAAGAATTGCCTCCAGGACAGAGATACTTTGAGCCAAAAGACGTGGAAAATCCGGGAATTTTATTAGTTTTAGAACACACGGTACCACTTATCAGAACCGCAGCAACTCGTGAAACTTTTTCATTTGTGGTGACGTTTTAGAAAAAGGGAAAAAAGATGACCTTGAATAACTATTACAATCGCTCTGACAAAGAATATGAAAAAAGCTTGTTCCTTGCAGGAAGAGGTTTGCAGTCAGCAGAATTAAATGAGATTCAAGATTATGCTCTTTTGAGGCTTAAAGGCATAGGAGATGCGATATTTCGTGATGGTGATGTTATAACTGGGGCTAATTGCATCATAGATGGGGAAAAAGTTACACTTGAAGCTGGAAAAATCTATCTTCGTGGAGCAGTTAGAAGCGTCGAAAAAGAAGAATTTATTATTCCACTTAATACTACAGTTCGCATAGGTGTTTTTTTCGCCCTATCTACCATCACAGAACTTGAGGATGAAAATCTTCGTGATCCTGCAGTTGGTACGCGTAATTACCAAGAAGTAGGAGCTGCAAGGCTTAAAGTTTCCACCATTTGGGGTTATCAATCTGAAGGTTTTTTTCCACGTTTTTCTGAAGGAGAATTTTATCCAATTTATAACATTGAAAACGGTGTTCTAATTCAACACTCACCGCCACCACAAGCAAACATAGTAACCACAGCTCTTGCTCGTTATGACAAAGAGGCAAATGGTTCCTACGTCGTAAACGGTCTAGAAGTAATGTGTTTGCAGAGAGAAGAAGGGGACGAAAAGGGGAAAAAAACATTTGTAATTAATGAGGGCAAAGCTCATGTTGACGGCTATGAAATTGAACTTCCTCACAGTATTCGAGTTTCTTTTGATGAAGACCCAGATATAAAATCAGTTGAATCAGAACCACATACTTTTCAGCCAAATAGCCAAAGAATAATGGAACTTAAAGTTAATGATTTTCCAATCAGTGAAATCAAGAAAGTAGATATAACTGTTCAGAAAACCATTACCATTACTCATGGTTCATATTCTGGAGCTATTGATCCAATACCTGACTCTGCAGTACTTGAGATTATTCAAGTTAAGCAAGGCAATATAATTTATGAAAATAGTGTAGATTATAAACTAAACGCCGGAAATGTTGATTGGTCATTACCAGGTAAAGAACCAGCACCTGGGAGTAGTTATCAAATAACTTATCGCTGTCGTACTCAGGTGAGCCCTGAAGATATAAATGAACAAGGATGTAAAGTAAGGGGAGCAGTTGATAATAGTCTGGTTTTGATAGATTACACCTGGAAGATGCCCCGCTTTGATTTAATTACCATAGATGCAAAAGGAGTGGTAAGAAGAATAAAAGGAATTGCCCATCCTTGGAAACCATCAATGCCAAAAGCGCCTAGCGGACAACTTTTACTCTGCTACATTCACCAAACGTGGAAAACCGGGGAAAAGGTGAAAGTAATGAATAATGCTATCCATGTAGTACCGATGAATGAACTCGAAGCAATGAAGAGTGGAATAAGAGATCTTTATGCGCTAGTTGCAGAGGAGCGTCTACGTAGTGATGCAAATTCAAGAGAGCCAACCACGAAAAAAGGAGTATTTGTTGATCCCTTCTTTGATGATGATATGCGTGATCAAGGAATTGTTCAGTTTGCAGCAATAGTAAACAAGGAACTAATTTTACCGATAGACGTGGAAATTATTGATGTTGAAAGAGGCAAAGAACCTTATTTATTGCCGTATGAACTTGAGCCGGTATTGGAGCAGCTTTTACAGACTAAAAGTGAAAAAATTAATCCATATCAGGCTTTTGATAGAGTACCGGCAAAAGTTACCATAAACAAAAACATCGATCACTGGCCCGAGATAAAGACCAATTGGTCAAGCCCAGTAACAAGAGAATTTAATACTAGAGAAACAACAGAGCTATTGTCAAGTAATTCACATGAAGCTGAATTTATGAGAGAAGCAGTACAAGATTTTGAGATCGAAGGTTTTTCCCCAAGTGAAAAGCTTAAGGAGATAAAGTTCGATGGCATCGTCATTCAACCCGTAGCATAGAAGGCAAAAAAATGGAAAAAATAGCTAATAATCAGGGACAGATAAAGGGAAAGGTGAAGATACCGGCAAATATTCCAGCCGGTACTAAACTAGTGCAGTTTTACGGGGATAAGGGAAGTTATGGAGAAGCAACGTATACTGGTAAAAAAACTATTACCATAGAAGAGCGAAGAAGAGTTCTTTCCAGCAAACGTGTTGATCCTTTAGCACAGACATTTACCTTGGATGAGAGTAGGCATATAGGAGGTACAGACTTATGGTTTACAAATAAAGGCAAAAAACGTGTTGTTGTGCAGATTAGAGAAACAACAGTTGGAGTGCCCTCGCAAACAGTTATTGCTGAAAATTCCATCGAGCCAGCTAAGATCAATACTAACGGCACAGCAACACGTATAACTTGGTCACCAGTGTTTTGCCATGCAGGGCAGGAATATGCAATAGTGCTACTCACTGATGATGCAGATACAGCAGTAAAAATAGCAGAACTTAGCAAATATGATGCAGTAAACAGTAGATGGGTAACAAGTCAGCCATATCAAGTAGGAGTATTACTGTCATCGAGCAATGCAAGTACGTGGACACCGCATCAGAATTTTGACCTTACCTTTCGACTACTAGCTGCAAAATTTACCGAAAGTTCTCACGTTATTGATCTTGGTAAAGTTACTGCGAATAATACATCAGACTTAATCGCTCTAACTAACATAGAAAAAGTGGGTTTTGATACTAATGTAGAATTTATCTTAACAGATGAGAAAGGAGAAGAAAATTTTCTGTCTGATAATTTGCCGCTTGCACTACGTGAAAGACTATCTGGAGAGCTAACAGTAAAAGCAGACCTAAAAGGTGGGAGAAAAAGAAGTCCAGTACTTTATCCAGGTTTGCAGTTAGTTCTAGGAAATATTTCAGCATCCGGAGATTATGTCACGAGGAGCATTACAGCAGGATCCAACACTAAGATAACAATTACCTACGATGCATTGATACCCGGCACTGCAGACGTTAAAACTTATGTAGAGAAAAACGTGGGAGAATGGCAATTAGTAAATTTAACAACGGGAAAACCAATCGGAGACAACTGGGTGGAAAGAACTCACGTGCTATCAAATTTTAATGGTAATGAGACAAGGATAAAATTAGTTTTGAGTGGAACGGTTGTCTATCGGCCAAAGGTGAGAAATTTACGGGTAGTTGTAACATAGAAATGCCAGATCATCAAACCAAAAGAGGATATCCTTTGCCGCATCCAGAGAATATTGCCGTGCAGGATGTTGTTCGTATCCGTACCACAATTGAGAAAATAGATGAAGATATTACCGAAAGAGAAGAGGAACATAATAAACTTAAAAATAATTTTGAACGATTTAGATTTGAAACTTTTTTGAATTTTTGGGAATGAAAGAAGCAATAGAAGCATTACACCAAAGGATAAAGGATTTAGCAGCAAGTAGCACACCTGATCAATTGGCATATCTTGCAAAATCGCTGGAATTGATAGCAGATAAAAAAGCTATTTCCAACGTTGTGCAAATGACCACAATAAAAGAAATAATTGATGCACTACAAGGAAGACTTAAGGATTTAGCAGCAAATAGTACACCAGATCAGTTAGCATATCTTGCTAAAGCATTGGAATCGATAGTAGATAAGAGTGCGGTATCTGAAATTGTACAGATGACAGATGGAAAGTTGAAAGAACTCTTGAGCGCTGCAAGATCGCACTTGAATGAGATAAACAGCAATAAGGAAAATTCAATATCGGCGATAACTGGAGCAAAGACAGAATCTGTAAATGAAATCAATACGCTAAAAACTAATACCTTGGATACTTTAAAAGCGTTATCAGATTCACATATATCGCTACTTGACACGAGAAAGAATGCCAATATTGCAGCAATAAACAGTGTTAGCAACAGTCATAAAGATGGTCTTAAAGGTTTAGTAGAAGATTTTCGTGCTATTAATAATGTACCACCTGGCTCATCAATTATAGGAGAAATAGAAACTCGAGATGAACAATTAAAAGCATCCCTTACAAACGAGATAAAAATTAGGGAAAATCAGCTAAGAACACTCACAACCAAATTTAACTCCATCAATGATGTGCCTAGCAGTTCATCAATTATGAAAGAAGTGAAAAAGAGGAATATGGTTGAACCAGGGTCATTACCTTTCTTGTTTGGTGTACTAAGTAGAGGAAATAATTACTATGGTCACGGAATTTTCACAACTGAGTTAGGTCAATGGAGCAGTGATATAACAAAAACCGACTACATGTTACAACTACTTGCTGGTAGTCATACATACGATACAGATTACGTCAGTTTTTATCGGCCAAGACAATTGAGTTTTATAGAGGGAAATAAAGGAACATTTATTTACGGAGAGTTATATACAAACAGTTTCTCGAGTAGTAATTATCAGATATACGCATATCCCTATGCTGCACTTGGAGTAATATTTGTAAAAAACACCACAAGTAGTGATATAACAAGAACATTAAACTTTGTTGGTACATCTTTTTGGAGTTCAGGGTATGAAGGAGCAGGAGCATTTGTGGGAACACCTGATAATACCAATAAATCGAGGATTTCAAAAATAACATGGAAAAATGTTTACCAATACACGAGTTCGAGTAGCGGATTTGCTGCATCAGGGAATGTAGAAATTCCAGCAGGAAAAACAGTTGCAGTATTACTTTATACATCATCTTATCTATATACATCCCCATCTTATCTATATTCCAGAGGAAGAGTTAGTGAAGGTATGCTTTCAGGTGATGTATATATCTATAGTCAGTTTATCCAGTGGGGGATTTATAACACACGTAACAACTTTTTAACTGCAGGGCTTGAAGTTGATGTAGAGAGGACACTAAAAGCGTGGCAATGTCCAGGGTTAGCTAATACCTATGAGATTTGGAGGTAAAAGAGTGCCTATCTATATTAGATTCAAAGACAACAAACAAATTGAAACAACAACGCTTGAAAGTAAGCCAACTGGAAATGATTGGTATGAAGCGCCAGAAAATTTCGACTGGCAAAAGAGTTATTGTTTAACAGAAGGAGGGAAAATTGTTGAAAGGAGTCAAGAAGATATTGAGCTGGAATTGTTGGAAAATGCGAAATTTTCTGCATTTGATAGCATCCGTGTTTATTTTAATAATTATACTAACAAATACGCAGGACATTCTCACCAAAAGTCTAAGTCGTACGAAATACAAGCGAAAGCCGCAGAAAACATTTTAGCAGACCAGGACGAAAAAGATACAGAAATTATAGAGCCATTAGCAAAAGTCCGAGGAATTTCAATAGTCCAAATGGCTGAATTAATTCAAGAGAAGGTAAAAAGGGCGAAAGAAGCAATAATCAAATGTGAAGAGCTTGAAGACTTAGCCAAGAAGAAAATTAAGGAAGCCAAAAGTGAAGGAGAACTGCAAACTTTGCTAGATGATTGTAAACAAAAAATGCAGGAAAGTTAAAAAGGGGCAAAGATGACAGAACAATTTTTACATGGCGTAAATGTTATTGAGGTAACCTCTGGGGCAAGGACAGTACGCACAGCTAAATCATCGGTAATTGGAGTAATTGGTACTGCACCTGATGCTGACGAGCAAAAATTTCCACTAAATAAACCAGTATTAATAGCGGGAAGCTTAAAAGAGGCTGCGAAGCTTGGTAAAACAGGTACCCTTCCACAAGCAGTAAGCTCTATCTTTACACAAGTTGGTGCAACAGTAGTAGTGATTAGAGTTGAAAATGCTGATCAAGAAGAAGAAATAACTGCAAATGTCATTGGAGGAGTTGATGAAGAAACCGGGGAATATCAAGGAATTCAAGCATTCTTAAGCAGTGAAAGTATAGTCCATGTTGCGCCAAGAATACTAATTGCCCCTCAGTTTACTCATCAATTACCTGGAGATGCTGGAAACCCAGTGGTTAGCGCTTTAATTCCTATAGCAGAAAAGCTAAGAGCAATAATAGTAGCAGATGGTCCAAATACCAATGATGAAGAAGCAATAAAATGGAGAAAAAGTGTAGGCAGTAGCAGAGTTTACGTAGTTGATCCATGGGTAAAGGTATTTACTGAAGGAAAAGAAGAAACTTTGCCGTCTAGCCCATTTGTAGCTGGTTTAATAGCAAAAGTAGATAGTGAACAAGGCTTTTGGCATTCGCCTTCAAATAAAGAGATAAATGGTATTGTTGGGACAAGTAGGGCTATTGATTTTACACTTGGCGATAGAAGCTCTCGAGCAAATCATTTAAATGAAAATGAAGTAACAACGATAATCCACCAAAATGGCTACAAGCTCTGGGGAAACAGGACATGTTCAAACGATGAAAGATGGGCTTTTCTATCGGTCAGGCGTACTGCAGATCTAATCAATGATAGTCTACTTCGGGCTCATCTATGGGCAGTTGATCGAAATATCACCAAAACTTATATAGATGATGTGATAGAGGGGGTGAATTCCTACCTAGCAAGTTTAAAAGCACAAGGAGCGATTATTAGCGGAAGATGTTATGCAACTCCAGAATTAAATACGCCGGCAAATATTGCAAACGGCAAAGTGTATTTTGACTTTGAGTTTACACCACCATATCCAGCAGAACAGATTACTTTCCGTTCGCATCTCGTGAATAGCGAAATATTGTAAATTTTACAAAGGGGAAAAGATGTTGCCAAAAATCTTAAAGAACTTTAACGTATTTGTTGACGGTAGAGGTTATGCTGGGAAAATCGATGAAATAACTCTACCGAAGCTCACTATCAAAACAGAAGAATACCGTGCAGGCGGTATGGACATACCCATTAGCATTGATATGGGAATGGAGAAACTTGAAGCAGATTTCACTTTTTCTGAATACGATACAGAGCTCTTTCGGCTATTTGGGTTGATAGATGGAAATTCGGTTTCTCTGACGCTAAGGGGCGGATTACAAGGCAGTGGAAGTAATGATATTGAAGGAGTAATTATCAACCTTAGGGGCATATTCAGAGAATTTGATTTTGGCAGTTGGAAACCGGCTGAGAAAGCAACACTAAAATGTACCGTAGCTGCCCATTATTATAAACTTACTATAGGTGGCAATGAACTAATAGAGATCGATGCTGAGAATATGATTCGCAAGATTAATGGTGTTGATCAAATGGCTTTGTTACAAACGATTTTAGGAATCTGATGTAGTTTACATATTTTTTTATTGAAAAATTCAGAGAAATGTTGTATAATTATCGTGGTATATTTTGGTAAAACATATGGCAGACTTAGGAATTGACATAGCACTTGACCCAAAAACTTCATATCACCTTACTAGATTAGCTGAAGTTACCAAGGAGCCTATTCAAGAATTAGCAAAAAGGCTAATCATAGAAGGAATTGAATGTGAGATAGAGGAGATTGCGTTATCTGACACTGTCAAGGAGAGTGATGTTCCAGGCGCAGAAACAATTAAGTATGAAGACTTCAAGAGGGGATAAAGTATTTACGAAATTGAACTCTTAAAGAGGTATGCTAAAAAGGATTTTCCAGCTTTACCAGAAGAAATAAGATTGGATATTGAAGAAGCTATAGAAAAGGAACTTAAAGTTAACCCAAATAAAGCTGGTAAACCATTACGTGGCAAGTTACGAGGATATAGAAGACTGAGATTTGATAACTATCGCCTTATCTATCGTGTGAATATTCCAAAACGCAAAGTGTTTCTCGTTACAGCAGGACATAGAGATAACATTTATAAACGGGCAGGATTGTTAGACTTACTACCAAAACTTTAAATATATTTTTTATTGAAAAAATTTAGAAAAAGGGTGTTGCCATTCCAATAAAACACAAAGCTATAGGACCATAATCACAATAAAGAAATTAGTTATGTAAAAGCCAAACAGACTTTTATTTAATTAACTTTTAGGGGGAAATATGAAAACAGTAAAACTTGATAACCCAATAACAGTAGAAGGAATTGAGGTTTCGGAATTAACTTTTAGACCAGTCAAAGTAAGAGATTGCTTAGCAATGGAACGTGCCGGTAGTAGTGATTTTGAAAAAGAAGTTGGATTAATAGCAAACTTAGCATCTGTGACGAAGGAAACAATTTTAGAGTTATATTTTGCAGACTACATGAAAATACAGGAGGAGTTGAAGGTTTTTTTTCCACCTGTTACACAAAGGACTTGAGGTTAAATGTAATAATGCTCTGTTCCGTTGTAGGTGGCGGGATTGAGCAGGTACTTGAGATGGAAATAAACGAATTTATTTTGTGGGCCAAAGCTTCGGGGGAATTTAAATGTCAACATTATCAGTAAAAATAGGAGCCATACTAGATGGTAGCTTTAATAGCGCAATGGCAGGAAGTAGTGCTCAACTTTCCCGTCTTGGGGGTACAATAAGGCAACTTGATGCATCGATGAAATCGGTATCAAAATTTAAGGAGTTAAGTCGTAACACATTGGTTGCCAAGAGATCCTGGAAAGGCTTAGAAGTGCAAGTAACGGCCTTGGCTAAGCAAATGAAAACAACAGCAAAGCCAAGCAAAGATTTAAAGGCTCAGTTTGATAAGGCTAAGGAATCGGCAATAAAGGCCAAAACAGCGTACTTACAGAAGAGAGACACTTTACATGCGCTCAGTGAAGAATTTAAGAAAAGTGGAAAAAACATTCAATCTTTGATAAGAGATCAAGATAAACTTGGTGCTTCTGCAAACAGGCTGAGAAGTCAATATAGTAAGCTAAACTTTGCTACCAAAGCATACCAGAGCTTTTCAGCAAAAAGGACACACTTTAAATCACAATTACTAGAAACAGGAGCACTTGCATTAACATTTGGAACTCCATTTAAAGCTGCAATTGATTTTGAAAGTTTTATGGCTGATATCAGGGCAGTGAGGAAATTTTCTAAAAAGAAGGAAGATAATGATAGAGAATTTATGGAACTTGGCCAGGGAATAAAAGAGTTATCCCGTACAATACCACTATCGGCTGCAGAGTTAGCACAAATAACTACAAGTGGTGCTCGACTTGGTATTGAAGAAAAAAAAGATCTTCTAGAATTTACAGAAATAGTGTCGAAAATGGCAGTAAATTTTGGTATGAATGTAGAAGAAATAGGAAGTGCTGCTAGCAAGCTCTATAAAATTTTTGGAACAAAAATAGAAGATCTAAAAGAGTGGGGAGATACGATAAATCATCTATCAAGTAATACTACTGTTGAGGCAAAAGATCTGATGGCAGCAATGACGATAGCTGGCGGGGCAGCGAAACAGTTTGGTTTGAATGTTGATCAGATAGCTGGTTTATTAAACGCCTTCATTAGTTTAGGAAAACAACCCAAAAAAGCAGCAGAAATGATAAATGGTGTGCTGGTCAAACTTCAAACGGCAAGTGAGCAAGAAGATGAATTTAGAGAAACACTAGAGGAAATCGGGATAGATATAGAAGAGCTTGAGGAAAATATCAAGAAAAATCCTCACAAAGCGCTACTGGATTTTTTTGAAATTTTAAAAAAAATAGATAAACATGATCGGGCTGGCATTCTGCTAAAGCTCTTTGGGCAGGGAGCAGAAGATGATATAGCGCTACTACTTGAAAATTCAGAAGTATATGGAAAGGTGCTGGATTTATTAGCTGATGAAGGGGAACGTGCAAATTCATTGCAGGAAGAATTTAAGGATCGTGTGAGTACTACAGCCAACCAATTGCGATTGCTGAAAAATTCAATAGCAGAAGTTGGTATGAATCTGGGTTCAGTGATGTTGCCTATTTTAAAACCTATAGTTGAATGGTTAAAATGGGGAAGTGAACGTATAGCTTTATTTGCAGAAAAATATCCTACTTTAACTCAAGCAATCATGGGTACTATAGCAGCACTAATAAGTCTTAAAGTTCTATTAGTAGGTGGTGGTTATATACTTAGTCTTTTCATGGGAACAGTTTGGAGTTTAGCGGCAAAAGCAATAGCAACATTTTCTGTTCTATCGACATACGCTATTCCAGCGGTAATTACTGGACTGAGTGTTTTAAGAGCTATGACTTTGAGCTTAGCAACGAAAGCTTTTCCTCTATTATCATCAGTTCTGCCTGCAGTAGTAACAGGACTTAGGGCAATAACATTAGCTGTAATTAGCAACCCTATAGGACTTTTAGTTGCTGGACTAGTCACTGGTGCAACACTTATTATAACTAACTGGCAAAAGGTAAAGAACTTTTTCTCTAGCATCTGGAAATCAATAATAAAACCCATCGGAGAAATGTTTTCATGGATGGGAAATACTGTTGGTAGCATATTTGGAAAGGTTGCCGAAAATAGCCCACTGAAAGAATTTGAAAAAAGAAAAAGTATTGTTGCTGAAATACATACTCCCCTTAAAAGTAGCATTTCTAGTAATCTGTCAAATAATAGTGCGATTAAAGAAATGTCTGAGAGAAACAAGAGCTTTATTGAGGAGAAAAAATCTATAGAAGGTAATCAAGTTAATGAAATATTTGAAAAAAACAGATTTGAAAAGAAAGAGTCAAAAACATATAGCCAAATATTTCATCAAACATTCAATATAAATGTTAAAGCAGAGCCTAACCAAGACACCCGTAGCATTGCTGATGCAGTAATAGAAAGATTCAGAGAACAAGCAAGAGGGGCTCTTTTTGACACAGTGGAGGAGATGTATTAAGTGTTACTTGGAAAATTTAAATTTGATCCAGTGAGCCTCAGGTATAGTAAAGAGCATAGGTGGCATACAATTGAATGTATCGAGAAAACATCACTGCAGAATATCGGCTCAGGAATTGAGAATATTGATTTAACAGGAGTGATTTATCCGCATCGTCAAAATGGCAGTTTAGAACAACTAAGGAATATGCGTGAGCCAAATGTTTTAGTCGATGGTTCAGGAAAGGTACTAGGAAACTTTGTAATTACCCATATAGAAGAAAAGCAGGGATCATCTTTTCCATGTGGATTGCCAAGAAAGATCGAGTTTCAATTGAAGTTAAAAAGTTATAACAAGTGATTTACTATTTTACCAAGAATAAAGAAATGCTGGATTATATTTGTTGGAGGCATTACGGGTACAGCTCTGGATCAGTAGAAGTGGTCTTGGAAGAAAATCCTGGACTAGCAGAGTATGGAAGCTTTTTGCCAGCAGGATTAAAAATTAAGTTGCCTGAGATTCAAAAGATATCACAGAAGTCTGTTGTAAAAATTTTAGATTAGTGAAGCCAGATTTTAACATAATAGCAGAAAATAACTCTATTACAGAGGCCTTAAGGAGTAGCTTAATATCTCTGCATATTACTGATGAATCAGGGACAACGAGTGATGAAGTTGAAATATGTCTTGAGCATGGAAATAATGAACTCCGGGGTGAGTTGGAAGTTTTTCTCGGGTATAAAGAGACTGGGCTACTGTCTATGGGTGTTTATATCGCAAGTGAAATCACAATACAAAGTCCATCACAAATCTTAAGAGTCAAGTGCTGTGCAGCAAATTTCAAAGGATCATTAAAAGAAAAGACATCAAAAGAATGGAAAGAAATTACTTTAGGTGACTTAGTAAGAAAGATAGCAGAAAAGCATGGATATGAGGTGAAAATAGCACAAAAATTTGAAGATATATTTATATCACACATCACTCAAACAGATGAAAGTGATATGAATTTTTTGAAAAGGATAGGAGATGAGCATGAAGCAACGGTAAAACCTATAGGAGGCCATATAATTTTTATTCCCAAAGGAGGAGGAAAATCAGCAACAGGAAAAGTTTTAGGCACAACGTTACTGACACCCAAAGATGTGATAAATTGGAAAGTAAATTTTAATGTACGTAGTAAATATGGATCAGTTATAGCAAAATGGTACAGCTATGAAAGAGGAGAAACCATAGAAGAAAAAGTAGGCAATGAAGAACCAAGTTATCCGATATATAAGCTTTATCCTACTGCAGAATCAGCGATCAGTGCAGCAAGTGCTAAGCTCAGACGATTAAAACGCAGTGAAGCAAAATTAAACGTAACAATACCCGGCAATCCAGAGTTGTTTGCAGAAGCTAAAATAAATTTATCAGGGTTTTGTCAAGAGGTAGATGGCGAATGGGTAATAGAAAGGGTAGAACATATTCTAGATAATAGGGGATACCAAACTACAATAGAAGCAGCGATAAGCAGAATTAATTAAGAAAAATTCAACAAACAATTGCTATACGCAAGGCAGAGTATTGCAACAAAATATGCCAAGAAGAAATCGCCGTTATGATCAAGAGCACTGTCATCATCAAGATTGCTATTATCACCAAAATTGGATGTATTGGATAGAAATTATACCTGGGTTGATAGCATTTGGTGCTGTTGTTGCAGTTATTATAAGTTTCTTTGTCTTTGATACTAACAGAAAGGCTGAATTAGCAAATGCAGAAGCAACCAAGAACTATAAAAAGATAACATCGATTGCTGTTAGAAATTGTGATTTAGAGGTTGTGAAATTTTTGACAGAGAGGAACTTAGTAGATATTCATAATACCCTAGTCTTTGAAGAAAGGTTGTTAAGATATGCTGCAGAAAAAGAGTGCCTAGAAGGTATTCAGTTTTTGATAGAAGAGAAAGTTGATATCAATTCTATGAGCGGTGATTCAAGTCACAGAACAGCCTTACACTACGCTGCAGAGCATGGTAACTTAGAAATTGTCAGATTCCTGTTACAAAATAGTGCAAATCCAAATGCTAAAGAATTTAGGGGAAAAAAGCCAAGGGATTTAGCTGTTATAATGTTACGGCACAATAAAAATAATAAGCCTTACAGAGAAATTATAGATCTACTTGCTGAGGCAGAAAAAAGTTATAAAGCAGAAAAGTAACGATTAATTCATTTCTACAGTTTTACTCAAAATCTTTCATAATAAATTAAATCATTATGCCAAACCAAAAGATCCCATTAGCAGTAATAGTAACGATGTTAATACAGACGGTAGCGGCGATATGGTGGCTCGCCAAGCTAGATTTACGGGTTCACATGCATGATAAATTTATAGAGCAGAACAACGGATTGACCGTTACGGTATATCGTCTGGAAGAGCGGGTAAAAAATCTTTCTGAGGAACTTGATGAGTTTAAATTACAAGTCTTAAGCGGGAAAATTAAATCTTAACATCTTTATCTAAATTTTCATCTCACAATGACTAGATATATCTTGTCCGTTGACGGCGGAGGCATAAGAGGCATCATACCAGCGCTAATACTAGCAGAAATAGAAAAGAGAGCAAGAAAACCGATAGCTGAAATCTTTGATCTAATGGCTGGTACTTCAACAGGTGGGATTGTTATTGCTGGGTTGTGCAAGAAAGATGATCAAGGAAAACCTCAGTACTCTGCAAATGATTTAGTTGAGCTTTACCAAGAGTACGGAGCATATATTTTCAAGTCTTCATTTTTTAGGCAATCAATACTATCTTGGTTTAACTGCGCACAATACCCATATGAAAACATTGAATCAGTACTGGATAAGTATTTTGGTGAGGATATTCTCAAAAACACTTTAAGTAATGTGTTGATTACGAGTTACGATATTCACAATAATTTTCCATTTTTCTTTAAAAGTTGGAGGGAAGATAGAAATTTTATCAAGTTGAAAGATGCACTCAGAGCTACAACTGCAGCACCAACATACTTTGCACCTAAGTATTTAGAAGTTAAGCAAGAAAAAAGAGTGTTAGTGGATGGAGGTGTTTTTGCCAATAACCCAGCGGCATGTGCATATGCAAATAGCAAAAAACTTTTCCCTAATGAAGAAATCGTTCTGGTGTCAATTGGCACAGGTCGGCTATCTAATCGAATGAAGTACAGAAAATTAGGAAAAATAGCTTGGATAAAGCCTCTGTTAAATGTGATGTTTGCGTCGAGCCTTGATGTAGTGAATTACCAGCTAGGTAACGTAATGGACGACAGATACGTAAGAATACAATCACAACTAACAATAGCGTCGGCTGAGATGGATAATGTAACACCTAAAAATATTAAATTTCTACAGCAGGAGGCAAATGCAATGATAGAAGGTAATCAAAAAGTAATCGATAAATTTTGCGATATCGTATCTTAATTTACATAAAAATGCCAAGCAAACTGAAGAAATTATACCACAAAGCAAAGAAAGGTTTAAAGAACATAGTTTCACCCAAAAAACATACTAAGGATCAAGAAGCTAAAATTTCAAACGATAAGCCAAAACCGCTACATGAGCAACCTCTAAAGTTGATGGAGAAAACCTCTAAAGCAAAAAAAGATAAAAAAGGAATAAAAGAAAAAATAAAAAGCTTTAAAATAAAACCCGTAGAAAAAGAGCTGAAAAGAGGCAACGTGTTCAAAAAAGGCTTCAAAAAGCTAAAAGGGAAAATAAAAAAATTAAACCCAATAAAGGTTAAAAAAAATAAGATCATTGGAAGCAAAAAGTTAGCGCTTTTACTGACATCTGGTACGATTGTGGCAATTTTACCAACATTCAGTCTAGCTCCTCTTCCAGCGTTAGCCATAACTTCGGCATGTGTTTTCAGTATTAATTTTATAGCTGTGAAGACGTTAAAGAAAGTTATCAAACAACGCAAATTAGCAGCAGAATCTAAAGAAGAGTCAACTGTAGCTGAATTAGAAAATCCGAAAGAAGAAATTCAAGATGTGTCTATTGAATCGGTAAGCAAGCAAAGTTCCAAAGATCTTCACTAATAGATTTATTAAATACTTTTCTATTTTTATTTAAATATTATCTATTAAATAAAAAGTACTAGCAAAGCGTAACTTTTCTTTGTAAAATAACCTAAAAATGAGTGCAAGAGTTAATAATTTAAAAACATTTATCGCTGCATACTCATATACAAACACATTTTTTGTGAGGTTGTTGTGAAGATCGAAAAAATTTTACAAGACGCTTCCAAGAAGATTTATGAGTTTAGAAATCCTAGTCTTCTTTCATTGATCATTTTCAAGACTATCAAAACTATTATCAATAGTAGATTTGGTACTAAAATTTTACATTTCTCTGCAAAACGCAATCTTTACAACTTATTTCTATTCCTTGTAAAATATGATGCTAATGTTGATGCAGTAAATAGAAAGGGCAATACAGTACTACACATTGCCTCTCAATATGGATCCACAGCAATAGCAGAGGTTATTGTAGTAATGAGCAAAAATGTTAGTGCTCAGAATATCGATGGCGACACTCCTTTGCATTATTCAGTAAAATATAGATATCTGGACGTTATGCAAAAGTTATTGCAATTTGGTGCAGACATTAATTGCCTAAATCGTCTAGGTGAGTCTCCTCTTCATTTGGCTGTACAATATGCTGACGGAGTAATGTTGGGATTGCTGATAAAGGGAGGGGCTTTTCTTGAAATTAAAAATATAGAAGGAAGTACCCCTCTTCACCTTGCAGTTTCATTGAATAAAAAAGATCATGTGGAGCTTTTATTGCAAAATAGAGCAGATATTAATGCAATCGGAAGAGATGGTTGTACTCCGCTACATCTGGCTGTTATGAATGGCAATAAAGAAATTGTGGAATTATTGCTGAGTAAAAAAGCAAATGTTTATCTGAAATGTTTTTATAACTCTACAGAAGGTTATACAGCACTGGAAAACGCTGTAGCAAATCGAAACAAAAAAATTGTAGCATTGTTTCTGCTTCATGGAATCATTTTAGAGTAGTGGAGATGTCTTACGAGCAGATTTCTATATGTGGCATAATACTAATCATTGCTATTAAAATATTTCTTTTTTTCAGCAAAAACCTCGTCAGAACGTTTCATTTGAGAGAGAGTGAAAAGAAAACAGATCAAGAACTTCACCTCGACATCCAGGTTTATAAAGAAAATCTAAAAGTAGTCGATATTGCGAAGCCAGTGGGCAAATGGACACAAATGGTTATACTGAATGATGGGTTGATGCAGCGTTTAGCTCAATTGATACAAAAAGAAGGCGATGAGAAGGGATATTGGGAGCTATTTGTGAAAGCTCAAGCTTCAACTCAAGGTAAGTATAAGGGAAGGGGAAGGTAGCTCCGTTTGCCTGTGTGTTTCTCTTTTGCTGCTGAAGTTAGTATGCCTTTTTTATTCTTTATAAAAAGTTTTACAACAGGTATATTTTCCAATATGATAATTCAGGCTCACAAAATAATGTATCACTCTATAGATACACCCTTTATAGCCCTTATTATTTTCCATAGCTTCCTCATCTTTACCCCCTCTCTATTTACAGAAAAAAGCTTCCTTAAATTTAAGGCATATATATAAAGTTTTTGTTAAAAATGCTATATATAATGCTTATAAAGGTATACCTCGTCTATAAAAATATTGAATAAAGTTTCAAGCCTTCTCTTCACTAATCTTTACAACCTCAGACAAAAACGAATACCATAAATCTTTTAACTTTTGATTATCAATTTTTTGATATTCTTGCATTATACTCAATATCTTGTTTTCTCCTTGACCATCCTCATTTTCACAATAACTTTCCGCTTTTGATGTAGGCAGTAGAGCTCCAGAATGTAATGACAATCCTCCTGCAATTTTAGGTGCTATTTTGAACGATGCATCCCCTTGTTCATACCTGACTATTTGTGACTTGAATATTCCGCTTTTATCCGCTAATTCCTCCTGTGTATATCCCTTTGCAAACCGCCAATCTTTTGCCTTTTGTACCATTTGGTATTTTACAGGTCTTACCTCTGTTATAACCTTGCTAATTTGAATTCCTTTTGACAAAAATCTAGTTAGTACACACACTGCATCACGAACTTCCTGGTCCTTAATTCTTTTCAGGATTTGCACTAAATTAAATGCCTCCTTGTCTTCACAAACTGTTGGCTTAGGAAAGAAAATTTCAATATCACAAGATAATTTTTTTGCTATCTTCTCGAGCGTTTCAGGTTGAATGTTGTGTACCCCTCGATCGTACTTTCCTATTAGTGACTTTGCTACACCAGTTTTTGTTGCGAAATCCGCCTGAGAGTATCCTAGTTCTAACCTAACATCTTTTACCTTTTGAATTATATGGTAACATAAAGAATCAGGATCTATCTTCTTTTCAGTACTCATGTTTTCACTCAATTGCAGTACAAACATATATATACCATTTTATAAAATTTTATTAAAGTTCCTTACAGAGAAGGCAACTCAGTCAGCATTTTTTTAGCATTCTACATAAAATTCTATTAATATTAAATACTTTTATATTTCTATTTAAATATTATCTTTTTAATAAAAAACACTAGTAAAGCGGGAATTTTGTTTATAAAATACCACGAAAGTGAGTGCGCGAGTCAATAATTTATTTACAATTGACGCTATATACTGAAACAGTGGTTGAGGTAAAAATTATGACTGAAAATACATTAAAACTACAAAAGGAAATAAAACACCACAACGAGCTATACTATCGGAAAAACAAACCAGAAATCACTGATGCAGAATACGATGAGCTGGTGAAAAAAGCAGATATTCAAACTGTTGGTGCTTCACCTGATGAAAGGTTTTCAGAAGTACAACATGTCGTACCTATGCTCTCATTGGCTAACGCTTATACCAAAAAAGAAGTTAAAGAATTCCTTGCTAAGTCCAGAGAACTCCTAAATATAGACGAGTTGGAAATCATGTGCGAGCTGAAAATAGATGGTTTAGCTTTCACTGCAATTTATGAAGATGGTTTGCTCATTAAAGCTGCAACTCGGGGAAATGGTCTAGTGGGAGAAGATGTCACTCACAATGTTGCAACTATAGCAGAATTGCCTAAATTTTTGCAAGGTGTGCAAGGAAGGCTGGAGATAAGAGGTGAGGTATACATAAGGAGTGACGACTTTTTAAAATTAAACAATGAATTCGCCAATCCACGTAATTTAGCAGCAGGCTCATTAAGACAACTAAATCCTGAAGTTACCGCTAGGAGACCGCTGAAATATTTTGCATACTCGTTAATTGGTGGTACAGAGAAAACACAGCTTGAAGTGTTAAATAAACTGAAAGAATTTGGTTTCTGCATTAATGAGCACCAATGCTTGGTAAAAAATGTGGACGAGATGCTGAAGTTTTATAACAGGATTTATGATAATCGCCATGAATTAGGTTATGATGTCGATGGGGTAGTCTATAAAGTCAATAATTTACAGCTACAAGATCGTCTAGGTAACACAAATAAAGCTCCTAGATGGGCCATAGCTCACAAATTTCCTGCAGCTCATGGAAAAACTAAAATAGAGAAGATATCGGTACAGGTAGGCAGAACGGGCCAATTAACACCAGTTGCTCAGTTAGCTCCGATAAATATAGGCGGGGTTATTGTTACAAGGGCAAATTTGCATAACAAGGATGAAATTGAACGTAAGGACATAAGAGAAGGAGACGTAGTGGTAGTAGCTCGAGCTGGCGATGTGATTCCTAAAATTATCGATGTTGATAAAAGTGCCCGTTCTCGAAATGCACCAAAATTTGTATTTCCGAATACTTGTCCCGAGTGCAATAGTGATCTTGATGACTGGGAAAGATGTACTGGAGAAAACTTTTGCCCAGCACAACAAATAGGAAAGTTAAAACATTTTGTGGAAGTCCTTGACATTAAAGATACCGTCTCGCTAGTCAACAAAAAAATTATAAAAATTGTCTCATTGCCTAAGCTGTATTGTAAAACTAAAAAATACTTCCAATTCACACCCTGTGTAGCAGTATACAAGTTAGTGTATATGTTGATAAGTAAATTAGTTTTATGCATACAAGACAGCAGAAATTTACTTATCAACATATACACTAACCAATTACATTCAATAAATTTGTGTAAGATACCATTTTACATAAGATAGAAAGGAAGCATTTTTTGATTTTAAAGTACTAAACCTTCCTCCAACAGCTTTGCCCTGTAGTTTTTGATATGGTTAGGATCAAAGGCACTTTTTGATGTCAGAATACCGAAAATGATATGGAGTAGCTTACGCATTGCAGCACCAACAATGGCCATATTATGCTTACCCCTTTCCTTTAGTCTTTGGCAAAAGCTCATAATGATAGGATTGTGATTCTTAGCTACTATGGCAGGAAAGAAAAGTGCCTTACGTAATATTTGTGAACCTGATTTGCTTAGTCTAGGTTTAGCATATACAGATGAACCTGACGTCATATTTCGTGGTATAATCCCTGCATATGCTGCCAATTGCCTGGCATCTCTAAAAGCTTTTATGTCAGGAACTTCAGCTAAAATAGCTATTGCTGATTCCTCTCCTATTCCTGGAATAGTCAGTAGAAGTTGAAAATTTTCCAACAACTCTTTGTGTTGCTTTAATAATTCACGTATGGAGTTTTTTATTATTTCTATTTTTTGCTCTATGTTCATTGCAAGGTCTTCCCAAGCATTTACAACTTCTTTAGGCAGTCTCTCTTTTTTTTCTAAGTGGTTATTTACGAATGTCAATCCATCTTTTAATGCAGCTGAGCAACGATAAAGATGTTTTAATTTTTTCATTTCAGGAGAAGGTGGTGTCCAACGAGTAGGTTCCTGTCTTTGGCAATAATCTGCGATAATCTCTGCATCAATTTGATCATTCTTTTGTCGTACAAGCTTACTCCTTGCATAAGATTTTATGCAATAAGGATTTACAACACTAACAAAATGTCCAGCATTGTGTAGAAACTCAGCCAAAGCTTCACCATAACAACCAGTAGACTCCATACAAGCTTTTACTTCTTCTACATTATGTTTTTGTAGAAAGCTCAGTAGACCTTGAAACCCATGATCATCATTTTTAAAACTCCTTTTCCTAGTTTCACGTTTTCCTTTTTTACTTATGAATGAAAAAAAGACATCAAAGCGATCTTTTGATATGTCTATGCCTAGAAAGTTGTTGATCATATATAACCCCATACATTACCATTTAAAGTGAAAAGTAAGGCTAACCTTGTGAATACAGAATTAGAACCTTTTAGGTCTTTCTACGATACCGTACAGCCTATACTTTTGAGAGGGAACTCTTATCTTTAATACAGATTTTATATCTAAGGCTTCGGTCAGAGTTCTTCCCTTCTCCACCTAATGCTTAAGCTTAAAACATTAGATGCTTTTTACAAGATACAAGGCTTCGGTCAGAGTTCTTCCCTTCTCCACCTAATGCTTAAGCTTAAAACATTAGATGCTTTTTACAAGATACAAGGTTTTGGCGGTAAACAAGTGGAGTTCTTTTATGACCTTGGTTTGATAAGGAAAATATCTGACATTTTTGCTCTCGAAGAAAAACTCAAAAATTTCAACTTAAGTGAGCTAAAGGGGTGGAATGAAAAATCAATATCTAACTTATTGAATTCTGTCAATAGCAGAAAAACCATAACTCTTGAAAAATTTATATCTTCTTTGGGAATTAGACTTGTAGGACCGCGTGCAGCAAAAATACTAGCTAATCATTACAAATCTTATGATGGTTGGTATGAAGTTATGGCTCAATTACCTTATGATAGAGAAGCTCCTGATAAATTAATGATAATAGGCGTAGGCGAAGAAACCATAACTTCCTTGGAGGAATTTTTCTCTGATGAGGATAATGCTGAAATGGTAAATGACCTTGCCTCTCAACTAAAGATTGAATCTGTTAGTACAAATACTAGTAGTTCCCCTTTCAACGGTAAAACAGTAGTTTTCACTGGAAAACTTTCAAAAATGGAAAGAAATGAAGCGCAAGCACTAATGGAATCCTTAGGCGGAATTGTGAGTTCAAGTGTATCGCCTAAAACGGACTTCTTGGTTGTCGGCGAAAAACCTGGATCAAAGTATAAAAAGGCTGTGGAGCTAGGTATTAAGATTTTAACTGAAGAGGAATGGGTCGCTGCTTTGCCTTCATTTTAACCAAGCTGTAGCTAAAAGGTTTCCCCATAGGTGTTTTTAGGTCATAATTACGCGGGAAATTTGCTATATCCATTCAGCGGGGTTTTGAGGTATATTATAGAAGTATTCACAAAAAGATGACCAAAGCGACGCCCAACATCTCAAATGCCTCTGTAAGCTCTTCTGTGGAGGTCGGTTTTTATATTCAAAGTTTAAAAAAATAGACCTAAAATATAAAACAGTTGAATATTTCTTCAGAATTGTGTATAATTGTTAATGCTTTTTAGGTACCCTTGCTATGGCTCTTTCGAAGTTTCTCAATCCAAAATTAGACTTAACCTTCAAAAAAGTCTTTGGTACCGAAAAAAATAAGAATATTCTTATTCACTTCCTCAATGATATCTTAGGATTTACCGGGATAGATACTATACAAGAAGTTGAGTTTCTTAGCACCTACATGGATCCTGAAGTTGCCTCTGATAAACAAAGCATTGTTGACGTCCTTTGCAAGGATTCTAGTGGGTTCAGATACGTGATTGAGATGCAGCTCGCTCGTGATAGAGGCTTTGAGAAACGCGCTCAGCTATATGCTGCTAAAGCTTATTCAAGGCAGGTTGGAAAAGGTGGCGAGTACATCGACTTAAAAACAGTATTCTTTATTGCTATTTCCGATAATACGCTATTTCCTGAGGAGGTTGAGTATATTTCCACTCACAATATACGTGATATCAAGACTAACGGCCATTACTTAAAAGATTTTCAGTTTGTCTTTATTGAGTTGCCTAAATTTGCAAAAAACAAGGTAGAGCAGCTAGAAAGTACAATAGAGCGCTGGTGCTTTTTTTTCAAGTACGCAGAAGATACTACAGATGAAGACCTAAGAGATATAGCAGAAAAATCGCCAATAATAAAGCTAGCATACGATGAGTTAGACAAGTTTCGCTGGAATGAGAAAGATCTGATAGCATACGAAGAAAGGATAATGGATCTGCGGAAAGAAGAAGGCATCCTTGCTCAAAAACTTGATGATGCTACTGAAAAAGGCATAAAAATCGGACATGAAAAAGGCAGAGAAGAGGGCGAAAAACGGGCTAAAATAGCAGTGGCTAGGGAAATGCTTGCTGATAAAATGGATATCAACACTATTGCCAAATTTACTGGACTGCATATTAGTGAAATCGAGAAACTTTGTTCAGAGATTGCTAATGATACTTTATAATGATATATGATTGAGTGCTTAATGACATTAAGGATAATAATATCGGTGAAGTAAGCATCTGCTTTTCCTGACGCACCCATGGTTGGCGTTGATTTTTGCTAGCGTTTTTAGAAAAAGAGAGTTATAATGTCAACTAAAAGTGAGGAAAATGATCATGTATAATCAGCAGCTAATTGATGCTGTAAGGCAAGGTAATCTTCATAAGATAAAAGAACTTATTGACAATGTAACTGATCTCAATACTACAGACAATCATGAAATGACTCTATTTAAAATTGGCATAAGGTACTAAGATGAAAAAAATTGAAATTTCAGAATTACTAAAAAGAATAGCAATCTGTTTACTATGCATGGCAATTATGGTCGCTATCGCTTTTTTGTTTGCCTATATGCATACGATGTTGCTTAGTAAAGGGTATGAGTTAGCCGCACATTATCTTAGTGAAGCCATGCCTTTTGTGTTAATTGTCGTTTTCTTTTTTATTGCTTGGTTTATATATGATCAAGTATTCAGCAAACTAAAGGAAGTAGAGCTGCCTATATCGATAGAATTAGCTAATTCAAGTGAAAAAAGAATAACATTTGCTGATGCTATAATTGATGACTCCTTAAAACAACGGTTGCAGATGATTTGCTGTGACCAAATGACAGAAGAAATGTGCAAGCTGTTTAAAAATAAAAGTATTAATTCACTAAGAGGTTACATATTATATGGCCCTCCTGGAAATGGTAAAACACTTATCGCTCGTGCAATTGCAGGTGAATCAAATATGAATTTCATAAGCATCTCAGGTTCTGAACTTATTGGAGTATATATTGGTCATGGTGCACATGCTGTACGCGAGCTTTTTAAAATAGCAAAAAAATATTCTCCTTGTATAGTCTTTATAGATGAAATAGATGCAGTTGCTCAAAAAAGAAGTACTGCTAATAACTCAGCTTACCATTGTCGAGAGAGTTTAACACAGTTATTAACTGAAATAGATGGATTTAAGAGCAGAAAAGATATAATAGTAATTGGTGCAACTAACCTTATCAGTGATATAGATCCAGCACTTATTAGACCTGGACGTTTAGGTCAGAAGGTTTATGTCCCTAATCCAGGCACAGAAGCGAGACAAAAGATATTAGAACTTTATATGCGAGGTATAGAAGCCGATAAAGAGTTAAACCTTAAAAACATTACAGAAAAGACTAAAGGCTATTCTGGGGCTGAGTTAGAGCAATTAGTAAATGAGGCAAAAATGTGTGCTGTTGAGGGAAGACGGTCTAAGGTTAGTAAGAAAGATTTTGGTAGCGCGCTTGAACGGTTAAGTCCAGAACAAAAAAGAGATAGAATGGGGTCATTTTCAGACGTGCAGACACAGACAGAAGCATTTTGTTCTATTTAGAATATAAAACTATCATAAATTTTTCTGTTATTTCCAAACAAATTGCTATTAATTTAACAATATATATTACTAAAACTTAAATATTACAATCATCTTCAACAACCAAAACAGCTTGCATGAGAAGATTTTTCTTGGAATCGGTAGGTCTAGAGTTAAGATCTTGGATATTACCTTTAGTAAGTAAGCGTTTCCTCATTTGTATTGTGCTGCCTCTTGTGCTCTTTCCTTTGATGGTAATTTTTATATCATTATACTCCAAATATAATATGTTGCAAATGTCATGCCAAAGAGTATAATAAAACTTATATCAAATACTTTACAAGAAAAAGTGGTGGTAGAGGCAAAAGTGAACACTAATAAGGATAATTTAAAAAGAACGCATGCTAGAGTTTGAAAAAGCAGCGAAAATATTATTGAAAGATTAAATGGAGCGTGATATAATATGTAGCGTAAGAATTTAAGTAATTTTATTGACATCTTAACGTTAATAGTTCTTAAATGTTTAGTACTGTAGAATTAAATTATTAAGTTTTATGAGTGGAGTAAAAATGGTAGCAAGCTTTCCAGACAACAACAAAAACAGTAATTTAATTGAGGTGGCAAAAACGATGGAAAATTTTTTAAATAATAACGAAAACGGTAGCTCAATCTTTCAAGGAAAAATCAGGGAGCAAGATTTCTCTACGGAACAAAAGCTAAACGAGCTAAAAGCCTCCATGGAAGAGCTTATCAAGCAAGATTTGCTCAGAAGGCTCGAGTGTGAGCATCAGGCCTCTAGTTGTATCGATGAAGTATCATTTCAAGCAGAGCTACATATCAAAGATGATGATCAGGATTACTCCAATGGTGAAAGAGAAAGAGTACTCGGAGATTTCTGGAATTTCTTTGAATCTCTCTTCAACCTCTTTGAAGTAGATGTAGATGATCCGAAAATCTACCAAATGCTCAAGGAGAAGAAAGAAAAGAACCTGATTGCTGCGATAATGAAGTTTTTGCGTGATAAGCTTAAGGAGTTAATCAAGAACATCTTCACAAGTAATTTAGATTTGAGTTGGGACAAGAGGTTGGACAAAGAGATAAAAGAATTGCAGGAGAAATTGGGTAGTGGTGAGTTATCAGAAGAAGAGTTTGCAAGGGTGTTCGAACGTCTACAAACCTTGATGGATCTAACGCCTACGACAATGTTACAAAAAATAATATAGAGTTCAAAAGCGTGATTTCTAGGGAGTTTCTGCGCTCAAAGGCAAATTGAAAGCTTGAACCTAGAAGCTATACGAAAAGTCTGGTTGGTAGAAGTCATAGCCCTTGCGATTGAGTGTCATTTCTATAACTTCCCCGTACGAACTTACATTACCCACAAATATGAACGTTTGTTGCATAGCTCTTAATGGTATAACTTTTGCTTGAAATAACTGTTTATATGGTGCAACTTACAGCTTTTAGTTGCTAAAATTATAACTCTTAATTTAATAATTTTAATCTAATAATCTTTCAAGTTAATAAAATTATTTGAGTAAATACAATACCATGTCTTTATTTGTGGGTAATAGTAAGATTTTTAATGTTGACATAAAATTAGTTGCCAAGAATACTATAATAGAGTAGATGTGAGTTTTAAAATTTTGCAAAAATTTACAGCAAAAAAGTTGGAAGCAGAACCCTTTTTAACTCATCTTTTTGAGACTTTTGACAATGTTTTAGAACTGAAGAAGGAAAGGTGTATTTTTTTATTGACTTACCTGTGTACTATGGTAACCACTAAAGAATTAGTGAGTAATGGTTATAAAATATGGTTGAGGTAGCAAGATCAAATGAAAATCCACTTAACATTTTAGGTCAGCAAAAAAGCGACAGCAATATTCAAGATATAACGTCTCCTTCAGGAGCAGAAGCTGACCCAAATATACAGAACCAAGATGAAAAATTAGGTGACATTTTAGATCAGTTAGAAAGCAATAGAGGTCTATTAGATAATCTCAATGATATTCAACGTATAATGTCTCTTCTACAAGAAGGAGCTGATCGAGATACACAAAACCGATATGGAAAAACTCTGTCATATTACTTAGATGAAAAATTATTTAACATTTTAAATGAGTTAGCAATCGATAGAAATCTATTAGGTAATTATGTTCAACGTATAAGTCTTCTTCTACAAGCAGGAGCTAATCCAAATGTACAAAACCGAGAAGATGGAAAAACTCTGTTACATTACGTTGCTGAATGTAACGATACTAGCGGTATAAGGTTTCTTTTAGAAGTAATAAAAGCTAATCCAAATGTGCGAGATCAAAGTGGAAAGACTCCGTTACATTATGCTGATAAAAATAACTGCCTTCAAGCTAGAGAACTTCTTTTAGGAGCGGGTGCTAATCCAAATGTGCAAGATCAAAGTGGAAAGACTCCATTTGAATATGTTACTGAACCTAACTGCCTTAAAGCTATCAAGGATTTAGGTTGTAGTTCTAATGATAAAACAACTTGTACTAAATTAAGTGATCCGGATCCAGACAAGGATCAGGGCTATCATTCAGATAGTTCTTGTGAAAATGAAGAGAATCCGGCAAAGAGCCCTAACAACGACAACCGGATTTTTAAAGATCAACAGAAAAGCTCAGAGTTGCTAGAAGTTAGTAGTTCGTCAGAGAGTGAGGACTCAGAAGACAGTTCGGACTATGATAATATTGATCATTATGATACAAGTTGTGGTACACGCCACAGTCATTTAAGATATGATGGAAACATAAACGTAATACGAAAAAAAGATTCTTTTTCTTTAGCTAAAATAAAACTGAATAAAGTAGAAAGAGAAAAGTATGACAGTATTTGGCAAAAAATATACGAGATTCATGGTGATCTAGATAAAACTTGCGATAAAGATGAAGATTATTATAAAAAATGTGAAGAAGAATTTGATGAAGTTATACGCCAAGCGCTGGATCAAGGAGTAATGTTCACTTTTCCATATAAAAACTACGAATCCTTTGTGGACCTTATGATTAGTACATTGCAAAAACTATTTTTGTCATATGATACTACTCGGATTCCTGAATTCATAGAACGGACAAAGATGTCACATATAATATCAGGAGGTGCAACTTTAAATGAATTCACTCAAAACGAGCATGATGATTTTGTAAATATAATTTGCAAGGATGAAGATATTTTAAGCAAAAGGGATAAAAATATTTCAAGACTTAATAATTTAGCGTATGAAAGTATTGTAAACAAAAATAATAAGCAAACTCATGAGTATGACTTTAAAGCAGAAATAGATAACGGACACTTTTGTATAGAATATCCACAAGATAGTATTATTGAACCTGTGAAAATCTTTAACAAAGCTGAAGCTTTAAAAGATAAAGATTTAAATTTAAAAGTCGGCATACTTCAAATTGGGGAGAGTATAGTAAGAGTTGAAAGCGTAGGCGGAAAAAGAAATTATAAAGATATCTTAGAAGGTAGCATTGAAATGTCTTTTACCACTGAGGTAGGAGAGATTAGTATTTATCTGAGTCCTAGTAAGAAAGGTGGTAATAAAATAGAAGTAGAAATTGATGAGAAGAGCGAAGCAAGGCTTAACAAGTTAAAAGCTGAGAAGAAAAGTTTAGGAGAAAACTGTCTTTTGGGAGGAAAAAGTGTTCTGGAAGCTATAGAAGCTAAAGGTTTTAAAAAAAATGGTAATGTACCTACAGAGCCAACCGAGACTATTAAGGATGATCTATCTACTAATCTTACGCAAGTTCGTTTGCAGCAGAATAGAGAAGTAGCTTTAGGGGGTTAAGTTATTCAGGTAAGATTTTAAGAAATTAGTTATAGCAGTATGGCTCAATGATTTTGAGTACGAAATTTTAATGTTTCCGGAAGCCCGTTATGATGATCAAGTGGATAGTATGGTACAATACTTACGATGGACAAGAAAAACCACCGACAGCATCCCCAGGATCAGGGGCTGTAACCGTTCACGGATTGTGAGAATGAATAAAGAACTAAGCAGTGACAGCTACTAGATTCTGTAGCTTTTGAAAGGGGTTTTGGCCATTTAGACGTGATGTCAAAAATATCGACAACATTCTTTCCACGAATCTTTCCCCACGTTCTGACCAGGTGAAAAAGCTGTTTTTACGATAAATTACGTACCGTCTAATTTGCCGTTCTGCAAGGTTGTTGGTTGTTTCTATCACTTCAGGTTTTCTTAAAAACTTCCACATCATATCCTCAGACCGTAACATCTTAGAGCATGTCTTCAAACTAAGTAGAAAGGAGTTAAGAAGTGTGTTATAAGATATATTTTAAATGTACCCAAGCGATATAAGTGACAAAGAATGGAAGATGATAGAGCAATATTTTGAACCTAAAAAGACCGGCAGACCAAGAAGACACAGTATTAGAACAATTATTAACGCAATCCGCTATGTGATGAGAACAGGCTGTCAATGGAGACAACTACCTAAGAATTTTCCACCATGGAAAACCGTGTATAGTTGTAATTCGCGTTTGAAAAAAAGTGGAATATGGCAAGAAATTCAAGATTTTCTAGTTAAAAAACTAAGAAAGATAATTGGTAAGAATGAAACTCCATCAGTAGGAATAATTGACAGTCAATCAGTAAAAACCACTCAAAAAGGGGATCCAGAGGATATGATGCTGGCAAGAAAGTAAAGGGTAGAAAACGCCACATCGTTGTAGATACTCTAGGTCTTGTAATTGCTGCTGAAGTACACAGTGCAAGCATTCAAGATCGTGATGGTGCACTAAATCTTTTTGTTCAAGCCAAATGCAAAGCTCCAACATTACGTAAGTTTTTTGCTGATCAAGGATATACAGGTAAATTGCAAAACCGCTGTTTATTGGAAACTGGATGTTTATTGACGATTACCAAGAAAGTAGTTGATACAGGATTTCAGGTTATTCCTAAACGTTGGATTGTTGAAAGAACCTTTGCTTGGCTCTCCAATTTTAGACGTATGAGTAAGGATTATGAGCATTCTCCTCTCACTTCAAAAAACAACATCTTTTTTAATATGATCACTATTATGCTTCACAAATTAGCTCATTCTTGAGTTTGAAGACATGCTCTTAGCGGCCATTCTTGAAGCTTGAGTGCTATTTACAACCCTCGTCATTTTACGCAAAAAATGTTTTACCCTTTTCCGAATTTTTCGCATCAGTCGATAAAATCTCAAATTATCTATCAAATTTTGTTTTTTTGCCTTATCTACTACAAACACCTTATTGCTGAGCGATTTTAGTGCTTGGCCAATTTTGCTTACTTCAACATTTTTACTATGGGCAAATCTCTCAAAATCTCTTGCCAAATGTGCCCAACATATCTGTCTATTTTCACGATTGAAGTAATTGTATACAGCGTATCTATCGCTCACAACTATGCCATCATATTCTGGCAGTAAACTCTTCAACACCTTCTTACCACGAGACTCAGTTACCTTCAGAAGTTTCAACGCTTTGTTCGTTATTACCCAACTCCAGCCTCTCTTTCCTTGATTTTTGTGTCCTGTTTCGTCTATATGCAAATATTCGCTTCCTTGCAACTCTTCCTTCATTCTCTCATATTCAGATGCACACTTCTTTGATACCCTGCGTTCAGTATTTGAGACTAAACCAAGTGAGGTTAAATATACTGCTTAAAATCTGTTGTACTTCTCTTTTTGAGTTAATAAAAAAGCCACTAAGGCTGCTTATGATCGTTTTAGCATTAGACCCTAGAAGATCTCTTGTAACACCTTGGGGTAAATTTGCTGTAATTCTTTTATTACATACTCTACAACGTCCTCTTTGCAACCTGTACTCAGTCACAATTGGCTTAATTTCTGGTAATTCTACCTTCTGATGAACAATTTCATCTTCTAAAATGACCTTACTTTCACACATACAAATCTTATCAATTATGCAGCTCACTACCTCGTCTGCAGCCATTAATTCACGCTTATGCGCCTTATGTCCTGGCTGACCTCCTGGGTTTTTATCACTCTTCTTTTTTCCTTTCTTACGATATATATCTCGTGATGGTGGCAGCGATGAATTTTGCGAATTTAAGCCCAATTTGTCTTCTAGTTCAACTATTTTTGCTTTCAAGCTGTCATTTTCTCTGCTCAGCGCTTTTATTTCTTCCTTGAGATTAGCGTTTTCTGCTACAATCTTTCCTTGCAGCGCTGTTGTCATTTACCCATTCCATATTTAGCTTCCTATTTCTTTACACTTTTATATTTACTTTGTAAATCACCTTATCTCCGTGAACGGTTACGATAATAAACCTAAGTTAGTTTCCAAAAGGTCCCTTACCATTTTTATATCCCGGTTTTACTGAGCTGTTCGCGGACTTGTTCGGGTTCGGAATCGGAAAGATTTGAGCGTGGTGAATCTCTTGCCTCTTCAGACGATGAATTACTGTTTTCGCTTCTCAGAGATTTTCCTGGACTACCTCGATCTTCAGGCGATGGAGACTTACGTTTTAGCGATTTTTTTCCAGTATTCTCACAACCCATAGACTCATAACCACTTGTTGTTGCCTCAGCTTTAGAGCTTACGTTTTCAGCATCAGTTACGAACCCGGAAGAATAACCGCTGTCTTTATTATCTTCGGACTTCATCTTTTTAGCTTTTGATGTACCTTTAGCATACCCTTGCAAAAAAGATTTTACTTCCTTAGCTGAATAAGTATGGTCAAGCCGGTATCCACCTTTGTCTCTTATAATTGGAATATGTTCTAATGCGCTTTCATCGGGATAACAGGTTGTAATTGCTTCGCGAGGGCGTACCCCCAATTTTTGCACCTGGGAATTTACCCATAGGTCCTTTTTAGATTTCACATCCTCTTCGACGATGTTAATGTCGATATCTTTTATTTCCACTTTTTTCTTATACTCCTGAATAAAAAGTTTTTTTAAGTTAAGTAAGACACCACTACTTATATTAGCAACAACTGTTGTTCCTTGGTTTTTCTTACAATTAGAAAGAAATTTAAATGGAAACTCATTGAGATCATAGGCTTCTTCCTCAGTGACACAATAATCTTCTATCGTAGAATCTCTTAGCTCCTGTAAATATTCTTTTACATTAAAACCATTATCAGTAAAAGTAGCAATTTCCCCATTTTTTACAGTAAAGTTAGTATGAGTATATTCGAAAGTATAATTATTGAGGTTAAACCAATAAAGCAATGCTTTAAACAACTCTTTTTCTTCCTTGGTAAGAGGTTTATCACCGGACTCCCCCTTTCCAGCTACTGATGTATTTCTAAACCGTCGTAATTGCTCTCTGAGCAACAATTTTACTTCACAAGTGTCACGACTACGGTCAAGCACGTATTCACCTTCTTCAAATGCAATTGGAATTATTTTCATTGCTTCTTCAAATGCAATTGGAATTATTTTCATTGCTTCTTCATCAGGAAAACAATCCTGACATGCTTCTTCAAGAGAATCTTTATTCAATAGCTGGCGATCTACCCATTCGTCCTTTTCACGTTTCTCTACCTTTTTGACGGCACTAATGTCAATAGCATCTACGTTTTTCCCAAACTTCTGACTAAAAAGGATTTTTAAGTTAGATAAAGCACCACTACTTATATTAGCAACAACTGTTTTTCCTTGTTTTTCTTCACAATTAAGTTTAAATGGAAACTCATCTAGATCGTAAAGTTCTCTTGCTTCTTTCTTAGTTTCATAATACTTTTTTATTATAGAAGCTTTTACCTTCTGTAAATATTTCTCTCTATCAACATTATCATGGAGTAAACTAACAATTTTCCCATCTTTTGCAAAAAAGTTAGTATAAACATCACCAAAAGTATAATTCGTTAAGTTGAATGTATAAAGCAATGCTTCAATCAACTCTTTTTCTTTATTATTAAGTTTATTCGAGGGTGGAAGCTCATTACTAGTTTTACATCCAGATGACGAAGATTCATTAACCATAAAAGAACTCACCTGTGAAGGTTTTTGCCAAAATGAACAACTAGGTCCTGGTTCAGTAAGTTGCTGTGACGGCATCCACTGATTTCCTGACGTGCTTTGTGATGACCAAAAGCCTATTGGCTGACTAGTCCATGCTGATCCACTTTCACTAGCACCTTTCCATGATGAAGGTCTACTCGGTTGCCATAACGATGGTTCTGCACTTGAAGCCGGTAATGGCCAAGCGCCCATTGGCTGAGACCAAGCACTAGTCCCTGCTTGCACATTTTTAGCAGCACCTACACATTTCGATGAATGTGGATTAGTCACAGAAGAACTCAGATGTGACCGTGGCAGGAACTCTCTACTCGTTCCAGGAACATCCAACTGATTTACCGGAAGCAACACAGGGAACTTTTCCGACTCTCGCCTGGGAGAATCCTTTAATACTCCATCCTGATTCCGCGTGGGAACCCTCTGTGCCTGTGGTTGCCCAAACAATGACCTTGGACCACCACTTGAAGAATGTGCAACAGAATCCTCAGGTCTCGGAGGTGAATCACCAAGACCACTATCTCTGTTTCTTTTTCTTGAGTTGGGCGGTGTTTCTAGTCCACTCGAGCCTGCATGTGTAGGAGAAGTTACTGTTGAGGAGGATCGACTCGAGCCACGTCTCTTAAAATTCTCAAGATCAACTACAAATTCAAAACGTCCGTTTATTTGATTATATGCGATTGGAGACTCCATAATTTTAGGAAGTAACTGAGCAATCTGCTTATTAGAGAAAGCATAAACTGGTTCTTTACAATTAGCAAATTGTGGATTTGCAGTTTTGCCTCTAATATCACTTATAAAATTATCATCTACATTAGGTATTTCTTTATTAAATACTCTATTAATTTTCCTTGCATCATTAAAACTTAAAGTTTCAAACTGACCATCATCTATTTCTATAAAAGGTATAAGAGCAAAACTATGCCCATCCTTCATTTTCTTTTCGTCTGTAAAATCATCATAATCATAACCTTCAACATACTTTCCTGTCGCTTCAAGAATTAGTTCACTAAGAACATTTTTACAATTTTCGACTTTAGACTCTACGCTGCCTGGAGTTCTAAAATCAAGCGCTACTCGCCCTTTAACATATTCTGTTACACTCTTGACTACCTTATCACTCACATCTTTAATATATAACATATCATCTTTATATTCGTAAAAGTCTGAACTCTTAACATGGCATTCTTTTAATCTTGAGTTAAATTCTTCAATATACATCGCTTTAACAACTTCAAAAGTCTCTGAATCATATAGGTATCCATCGCTAAAGGCTATACAGTATAGATAAGGACTACCTATTGCTCCTGTTTGAACAGTTCCTCTTATCCATTTATACGCTTCTTCCTCCGTTACCCCTGCTTTTTGTAGACGTGCAACCACTTTGGATATCACAGCCCTCTCAAACTCATTAGCAAAATGAACCTTCAAGTTACGAATTACTTCATTATTTGTAGAATCTGCAAGCTTCACTTTCACTATGCCATTACCTAAATACTCTTTATCAACATTAGCACCTGAAACAAATGGAAAATAGTTTAAGTTATAATATTTACCTGCTACTTCAGTTCCACTAAGATAGTGCCGCTTTATTATCTTCTCTCCTATTCTTTGCAGATATTCTCCTATATTAGTACTGCTAGCAAACAAACCAAAAATCTTTTTACCTTCTACAGTAAAATTAGTATTCTTATCAGAAAAATAATTACTTAAGTTAAACGCATTAACCAGCTCTTTTGTAGAATTACCCATAACTCCCCCCTATTGATGAAACAATATTAGTTGCTTTTACCTTTACTACTGCCAGCACTAGTAGAGCTACTACTCTCCATTTGCGAGCTAGGCTTGCTACTTTCACGTCTCTGTCTTTCACGTGCCTCAAGCATTACCGGATTAGAACCAGTGTATCGCTCAAACCTGTCGCTTGGAATCACCCTATTACCCCTACTTCCTTTATCGTTATTACCATGCATATTACTCTCCAGTAAAAATATTATGTAACTAATGTACTAAAAATAAATTATAGTGCAAGCACTTTTTTTATATTTTTTAGTATAAATTTTATTCACTCTTTTTCATAAAATTCAATTTTCTAGATTCCGCTAACACGTAGCGGAATGACGAACTGTCGACACCTATCTATATGCCCCTGGATTCCAGTGTCAGCTACTTTAATGACAAGAAAGGGACACTGGAATGACAAAGAAAAGACACTTGGTCTACAACTCTGGATTCCAGCATCACGTACTGGAATGACAAGGTTATGGGTGTCATCCTCCTCTTCCTGTCATCCCAGTGCCCAGACACTGGGATCTAGTCTTTTTTGTCATCTAAGTACTAGCATCCCTTCGATCGTGCCTTCCCTACTGACTGACCTTCTACACATTTCTCAACTTTTACATCATTAGTCAATTCTTTTGGTGGTTGAGCATTATTCACAGAACCTTCATTCTCAGCACCTTTCCAAATACCCATTTTAAAATTGGCAACTTTTTTTGCAAGCTTAGCATCAAGGTCATCTTGCTCATTAGTAGATTTGATTTCCTTGTTAACACTACCATTCAGACGGCTTTCTGCGCAACTAGCAGACCCGTTTTTCTTCTCTTTATTATTGTTTCCTTGTTCATTAGTGGGTGGCGTGGTTCCTCTTCCATTAACACTAGTATTCACATCCCTTTTTTCGGAATTAATATTCACTTCTACACCTTTAGAATCAAATTTTATCCCACTTGCCACAGGCTTCTGCTCTGGAACTTTCGGTGGACACACCTCTTTCTTCGGTTCAGGCTTCGCTTTTTTCTCTTCTTCCACTTTCACTTTTGTTTCTTTTATCTCGCGGATCTCCTCCTTTATAACCTCTTTAGGCATTATAGGTTTTGGTAAAAGATCAAGCTCTGGTTTGCTCAGAACAACCGGTCTTACAAATCCAGGTGAAACTTCAATAAAAAGGGAAACTGGCACAGCGGGCTTTTCTCTTGCATCCACTTTTATTTCTACGTTTTCGCAAACTTCTTTATTTTCTTCCTTTAATGATGTTTTTTCTGCTTTTTTATCTTCTGCTTTATTTGTTTCTTCTTTAGATGCCTCTACTATAGCTGCTAGCTCAACTCCAAACATCTCTGCAAACATCGTAACAATCCATCCGGTAACGGCCATTTGTAACCTGAGTTTAAGATCCTGCAACAAAGTGAGCCTCTCTAACACCCTTGCAAACTCCTCTTCTGATAACTCACCACTGTTTAATTTTTCCTTCAATTCTTTTATCTCTTTGTCCAACCTCTTGTCCCAACTCAAATCTAAATTACTTTCGAAGATCTTCTTGATTAACTTCTTAAGCTTATCACGCAAAAACTTCATTATCGCAGCAATCAGGTTCTTTTCTTTCTTCTCCTTGAGCATTTGGTAGATTTTCGGATCATCTACATCTACTTCAAAGAGGTTGAAGAGAGATTCAAAGAAATTCCAGAAATCTCCGAGTACTCTTTCTCTTTCACCATTGGAGTAATCCTGATCATCATCTTTGATATGTAGCTCTGCTTGAGATGATATTTCATCGACACAACTAGAAGCCTGACGCTCACATTCGGCTTTTCTGAGCAAATCTTGCTTGATAAGCTCTTCCATGGAGGCTTTTAGCTCGTTTAGCTTTTGTTCCGTAGAGAAATCTTGCTCCCTGATTTTTCCTTGAAAGATTGAGCTACCGTTTTCGTTATTATTTAAAAAATTTTCCATCGTTTTTGCCACCTCAATTAAATTACTGTTTTTGTTGTTGTCTGGAAAGCTTGCTACCATTTTTACTCCACTCATAAAACTTAATAATTTAATTCTACAGTACTAAACATTTAAGAACTATTAACGTTAAGATGTCAATAAAATTACTTAAATTCTTACGCTACATATTATATCACGCTCCATTTAATCTTTCAATAATATTTTCGCTGCTTTTTCAAACTCTAGCATGCGTTCTTTTTAAATTATCCTTATTAGTGTTCACTTTTGCCTCTACCACCACTTTTTCTTGTAAAGTATTTGATATAAGTTTTATTATACTCTTTGGCATGACATTTGCAACATATTATATTTGGAGTATAATGATATAAAAATTACCATCAAAGGAAAGAGCACAAGAGGCAGCACAATACAAATGAGGAAACGCTTACTTACTAAAGGTAATATCCAAGATCTTAACTCTAGACCTACCGATTCCAAGAAAAATCTTCTCATGCAAGCTGTTTTGGTTGTTGAAGATGATTGTAATATTTAAGTTTTAGTAATATATATTGTTAAATTAATAGCAATTTGTTTGGAAATAACAGAAAAATTTATGATAGTTTTATATTCTAAATAGAACAAAATGCTTCTGTCTGTGTCTGCACGTCTGAAAATGACCCCATTCTATCTCTTTTTTGTTCTGGACTTAACCGTTCAAGCGCGCTACCAAAATCTTTCTTACTAACCTTAGACCGTCTTCCCTCAACAGCACACATTTTTGCCTCATTTACTAATTGCTCTAACTCAGCCCCAGAATAGCCTTTAGTCTTTTCTGTAATGTTTTTAAGGTTTAACTCTTTATCGGCTTCTATACCTCGCATATAAAGTTCTAATATCTTTTGTCTCGCTTCTGTGCCTGGATTAGGGACATAAACCTTCTGACCTAAACGTCCAGGTCTAATAAGTGCTGGATCTATATCACTGATAAGGTTAGTTGCACCAATTACTATTATATCTTTTCTGCTCTTAAATCCATCTATTTCAGTTAATAACTGTGTTAAACTCTCTCGACAATGGTAAGCTGAGTTATTAGCAGTACTTCTTTTTTGAGCAACTGCATCTATTTCATCTATAAAGACTATACAAGGAGAATATTTTTTTGCTATTTTAAAAAGCTCGCGTACAGCATGTGCACCATGACCAATATATACTCCAATAAGTTCAGAACCTGAGATGCTTATGAAATTCATATTTGATTCACCTGCAATTGCACGAGCGATAAGTGTTTTACCATTTCCAGGAGGGCCATATAATATGTAACCTCTTAGTGAATTAATACTTTTATTTTTAAACAGCTTGCACATTTCTTCTGTCATTTGGTCACAGCAAATCATCTGCAACCGTTGTTTTAAGGAGTCATCAATTATAGCATCAGCAAATGTTATTCTTTTTTCACTTGAATTAGCTAATTCTATCGATATAGGCAGCTCTACTTCCTTTAGTTTGCTGAATACTTGATCATATATAAACCAAGCAATAAAAAAGAAAACGACAATTAACACAAAAGGCATGGCTTCACTAAGATAATGTGCGGCTAACTCATACCCTTTACTAAGCAACATCGTATGCATATAGGCAAACAAAAAAGCGATAGCGACCATAATTGCCATGCATAGTAAACAGATTGCTATTCTTTTTAGTAATTCTGAAATTTCAATTTTTTTCATCTTAGTACCTTATGCCAATTTTAAATAGAGTCATTTCATGATTGTCTGTAGTATTGAGATCAGTTACATTGTCAATAAGTTCTTTTATCTTATGAAGATTACCTTGCCTTACAGCATCAATTAGCTGCTGATTATACATGATCATTTTCCTCACTTTTAGTTGACATTATAACTCTCTTTTTCTAAAAACGCTAGCAAAAATCAACGCCAACCATGGGTGCGTCAGGAAAAGCAGATGCTTACTTCACCGATATTATTATCCTTAATGTCATTAAGCACTCAATCATATATCATTATAAAGTATCATTAGCAATCTCTGAACAAAGTTTCTCGATTTCACTAATATGCAGTCCAGTAAATTTGGCAATAGTGTTGATATCCATTTTATCAGCAAGCATTTCCCTAGCCACTGCTATTTTAGCCCGTTTTTCGCCCTCTTCTCTGCCTTTTTCATGTCCGATTTTTATGCCTTTTTCAGTAGCATCATCAAGTTTTTGAGCAAGGATGCCTTCTTCTTTCCGCAGATCCATTATCCTTTCTTCGTATGCTATCAGATCTTTCTCATTCCAGCGAAACTTGTCTAACTCATCGTATGCTAGCTTTATTATTGGCGATTTTTCTGCTATATCTCTTAGGTCTTCATCTGTAGTATCTTCTGCGTACTTGAAAAAAAAGCACCAGCGCTCTATTGTACTTTCTAGCTGCTCTACCTTGTTTTTTGCAAATTTAGGCAACTCAATAAAGACAAACTGAAAATCTTTTAAGTAATGGCCGTTAGTCTTGATATCACGTATATTGTGAGTGGAAATATACTCAACCTCCTCAGGAAATAGCGTATTATCGGAAATAGCAATAAAGAATACTGTTTTTAAGTCGATGTACTCGCCACCTTTTCCAACCTGCCTTGAATAAGCTTTAGCAGCATATAGCTGAGCGCGTTTCTCAAAGCCTCTATCACGAGCGAGCTGCATCTCAATCACGTATCTGAACCCACTAGAATCCTTGCAAAGGACGTCAACAATGCTTTGTTTATCAGAGGCAACTTCAGGATCCATGTAGGTGCTAAGAAACTCAACTTCTTGTATAGTATCTATCCCGGTAAATCCTAAGATATCATTGAGGAAGTGAATAAGAATATTCTTATTTTTTTCGGTACCAAAGACTTTTTTGAAGGTTAAGTCTAATTTTGGATTGAGAAACTTCGAAAGAGCCATAGCAAGGGTACCTAAAAAGCATTAACAATTATACACAATTCTGAAGAAATATTCAACTGTTTTATATTTTAGGTCTATTTTTTTAAACTTTGAATATAAAAACCGACCTCCACAGAAGAGCTTACAGAGGCATTTGAGATGTTGGGCGTCGCTTTGGTCATCTTTTTGTGAATACTTCTATAATATACCTCAAAACCCCGCTGAATGGATATAGCAAATTTCCCGCGTAATTATGACCTAAAAACACCTATGGGGAAACCTTTTAGCTACAGCTTGGTTAAAATGAAGGCAAAGCAGCGACCCATTCCTCTTCAGTTAAAATCTTAATACCTAGCTCCACAGCCTTTTTATACTTTGATCCAGGTTTTTCGCCGACAACCAAGAAGTCCGTTTTAGGCGATACACTTGAACTCACAATTCCGCCTAAGGATTCCATTAGTGCTTGCGCTTCATTTCTTTCCATTTTTGAAAGTTTTCCAGTGAAAACTACTGTTTTACCGTTGAAAGGGGAACTACTAGTATTTGTACTAACAGATTCAATCTTTAGTTGAGAGGCAAGGTCATTTACCATTTCAGCATTATCCTCATCAGAGAAAAATTCCTCCAAGGAAGTTATGGTTTCTTCGCCTACGCCTATTATCATTAATTTATCAGGAGCTTCTCTATCATAAGGTAATTGAGCCATAACTTCATACCAACCATCATAAGATTTGTAATGATTAGCTAGTATTTTTGCTGCACGCGGTCCTACAAGTCTAATTCCCAAAGAAGATATAAATTTTTCAAGAGTTATGGTTTTTCTGCTATTGACAGAATTCAATAAGTTAGATATTGATTTTTCATTCCACCCCTTTAGCTCACTTAAGTTGAAATTTTTGAGTTTTTCTTCGAGAGCAAAAATGTCAGATATTTTCCTTATCAAACCAAGGTCATAAAGGAACTCCACTTGTTTACCGCCAAAGCCTTGTATCTTGTAAAAAGCATCTAATGTTTTAAGCTTAAGCATTAGGTGGAGAAGGGAAGAACTCTGACCGAAGCCTTAGATATAAAATCTGTATTAAAGATAAGAGTTCCCTCTCAAAAGTATAGGCTGTACGGTATCGTAGAAAGACCTAAAAGGTTCTAATTCTGTATTCACAAGGTTAGCCTTACTTTTCACTTTAAATGGTAATGTATGGGGTTATATATGATCAACAACTTTCTAGGCATAGACATATCAAAAGATCGCTTTGATGTCTTTTTTTCATTCATAAGTAAAAAAGGAAAACGTGAAACTAGGAAAAGGAGTTTTAAAAATGATGATCATGGGTTTCAAGGTCTACTGAGCTTTCTACAAAAACATAATGTAGAAGAAGTAAAAGCTTGTATGGAGTCTACTGGTTGTTATGGTGAAGCTTTGGCTGAGTTTCTACACAATGCTGGACATTTTGTTAGTGTTGTAAATCCTTATTGCATAAAATCTTATGCAAGGAGTAAGCTTGTACGACAAAAGAATGATCAAATTGATGCAGAGATTATCGCAGATTATTGCCAAAGACAGGAACCTACTCGTTGGACACCACCTTCTCCTGAAATGAAAAAATTAAAACATCTTTATCGTTGCTCAGCTGCATTAAAAGATGGATTGACATTCGTAAATAACCACTTAGAAAAAAAAGAGAGACTGCCTAAAGAAGTTGTAAATGCTTGGGAAGACCTTGCAATGAACATAGAGCAAAAAATAGAAATAATAAAAAACTCCATACGTGAATTATTAAAGCAACACAAAGAGTTGTTGGAAAATTTTCAACTTCTACTGACTATTCCAGGAATAGGAGAGGAATCAGCAATAGCTATTTTAGCTGAAGTTCCTGACATAAAAGCTTTTAGAGATGCCAGGCAATTGGCAGCATATGCAGGGATTATACCACGAAATATGACGTCAGGTTCATCTGTATATGCTAAACCTAGACTAAGCAAATCAGGTTCACAAATATTACGTAAGGCACTTTTCTTTCCTGCCATAGTAGCTAAGAATCACAATCCTATCATTATGAGCTTTTGCCAAAGACTAAAGGAAAGGGGTAAGCATAATATGGCCATTGTTGGTGCTGCAATGCGTAAGCTACTCCATATCATTTTCGGTATTCTGACATCAAAAAGTGCCTTTGATCCTAACCATATCAAAAACTACAGGGCAAAGCTGTTGGAGGAAGGTTTAGTACTTTAAAATCAAAAAATGCTTCCTTTCTATCTTATGTAAAATGGTATCTTACACAAATTTATTGAATGTAATTGGTTAGTGTATATGTTGATAAGTAAATTTCTGCTGTCTTGTATGCATAAAACTAATTTACTTATCAACATATACACTAACTTGTATACTGCTACACAGGGTGTGAATTGGAAGTATTTTTTAGTTTTACAATACAGCTTAGGCAATGAGACAATTTTTATAATTTTTTTGTTGACTAGCGAGACGGTATCTTTAATGTCAAGAACTTTCACAAAATGTTTTAACTTTCCTATTTGTTGTGCTGGGCAATCATTTCCTCCAGAACATATACCCCAGTCATCAACTCTACTGCCACATTCCGGGCAAATATCAGGAAAAACAAACTTTGGTGCTTTTCGAGAACGAGCGTTTTTGTCCACTTCTACAATCTTAGGAATAACATCGCCAGCTCGTTGCACTACCACGACGTCTCCTTCTCTTATGTCCTTACGTTCAATTTCATCCTTATTATGCAAATTTACCCTTGTAATGAGAACCCCTCCTATATTTATTGGAATTACTTTTGCAACCGGATTCAATTTACCCGTTTTGCCTACTTGTATTAATATTTTAACTATCTTAGTTTTTCCTTGAGCTGCAGGAAATTTATGAGCTATGGCCCATCTAGGAGCTTTGTTGGTATTTCCGAGACGATTTTGTAATGTTAAATTATTTACCTTTAAGACAACTCCATCAACATCATAACCCAATTCATGGCGATTATCATATATTCTATTATAAAACTCCAGGATTTCGTCAACGTTTTTCGCTAAACACTGATGCTCATTTACGCAGAATCCAAGTTCCTTCAACTTGTTTAATACTTCAAATTGAGTTTTTTCTGCTCCACCAATTAAAGAATAGGCAAAGTACCTAAGTGGTCTACTGGCAGTAACTTCTGGATCCAATTGTCTCAATGAACCGGATGCCGTATTGCGTGGATTTGAGAAATTCTTATTTAATTTTAAAAAATCATCATTTCTTATGTATACTTCCCCTCTCACCTCCAATCTACCCTTTATGCCAGGTAAAGCTTGAGGAAAATCCTTTATGGTTTTTATGTTATCAGTGACATCTTCGCCTAAATTACCATCACCGCGCGTTGCAGCTTTAACGAGTAAGCCATTTTCATAAATTGCAGTGAAACTTAAGCCATCAATTTTCAGCTCGCACATTATCTCCAGCTCATCTGTATTTAGGAGTTCTCTGGACTTAGCAATAAATTCTTCAATGTCTTCTTGGCTGTAAACTTTGTTTAACGAGAGCATAGGCACAATATGCTGCACCTTGGAAAACCTATCGTCAGGCGCAGAACCAACAGTTTGAATACCTACTTTTTTCGCCAGCTCATCATATTCTGCATCGGTTATTTCTGATATATTTTCCCGATAGTACAACTCATTATGGCGTTTTATTTCCTTTTGTAGTTTTAATGTATTTTCAGTCATATAATTTACCTCAACCACTGTTTCAGTATACAGCGTCAATTGTAAATCAATTATTAACCATTACGTACGTTTTACATGTATTTTATAAATAAGATTCTCTCTTTGCTTCTATTTTTATATTCAATATATAATATTTAAATAGAAATAGGAAAGTATTTAATTACGTGCATTATGAAGTAGTAAAGCTTTAATAAAACTCAATAATACTGTATTATATGTTTGTTCTGCAATTATGCAAAAAATGACCACTACCGAAAAGAGAGTAGCTGTTGGCTCTCTAGGCTACCAAATAATTCAAGAGATAAAAAATTTGAGGTTATTAAAAGGATACTCTCAAGCTTATGTAGCAAAAGAAATCGGTGTCTCAAAGAGACAGATGGGAAGATATGAAGAAGGAAGAGATAGCCTTTCGCCTAAAAAATTTGAGGATATCTTAAAAGTATTATCAATTGATGTTGAAGCTACATTTTCTAAATTAATAAAAGAAAATTGTATTCACAGCAAAGATGAGAAAGCATTAAGTGTGGTGCAAAACTTTAAAAAATTTAAGGACCAAGAATTTCGCAATGCATTATGTGTACTAGTCAAGATTTTATCAGAAGGTACTCAAATGAACAAGAGTATAACTGGTACAAAGCCTTTGAGCTACAAAATAAGACAAAAGTTAAAAGATTGGAGGTTTGTACGAGTGCGTACTCAAACGGATTTAGGAGACAAAGCAGGGTTATCACCTCAGCAAATACACAGATATGAGCAAGGAGTAAATGACATATCATTTAACAAGATATCTGAAATGGAAAAAGCATTATCATTGAGTAATGGAGCGCTACTGCCAAGATCAAAAGACGAAATTTATTATGAAGATGAAGATACTGAAGGAGAAAAAAAAGTATTAAGTTTTATGAGAGGGTATCAAAATATAAGGAACGAAAGACTACAGAATACCATTTGTTCGTTTTTATCTGAGATTGCGGAAATTTGTGAAGAAGAACAGACACTTTGAGAGACTATAGCAGCGCTAGCATATGCGTCAAACGGAGCTACCGCCCTCTTCCCTTATACTTACCCTGGGTTGAAGACTGAGCTTTCACAAATAGCTCCCAATATCCCTTCTCATCGCCTTCTTCTTTTATCAATCGTGCCAGACGCTGCATCAATTCATTATTGAGTATAGCCATTTTTGTCCATTTACCTATCGGTTTTGCAACACCAATTATTTTTAGATTTTCTTTATAAACTTGGATGTCATAATCATCAAGGTTATGTTCAATTTTCTCTTTACTCTCTTTTAGTGACACCTTTCTGATAAGACTTTTATACGCTCGTTTCCTAAAAAAGGAAAATATTTTAATAGCAATGATTAGTATTATGCCACATATAGAAATCTGCTCGTAAGCGTCAAACAGACGAAATCTGTCAAACCAGGAAGAAACTCCCAATTTAAGTTTTGAGTAATTTCTAATATAACTTTGTGAGAAGCGCTTTTGCAGTTATAACCGACCAAGTCACTGGTGCCTTTAGTGCCCGTTCGTAAGCGTGGTTTTGGAAGGAACGGTCAAATCATTGATGGAGTTTTTGTAGACTACCTCGGTTAGGAGATTGTACTATCAACCGTTCCAAGCTGAAGCGTTTCCCTATTACAAATTATACGAAGGAGTTGCCATGAAAAAAGCAAAAAGAAAATTAGAAATAGTGAATCCTGATGCAGCAGGGATTGATGTTGGTTCATCTGTACATTATGTATGTGTACCTGAAGGAAGAGATGAACAACGTATCCAAAAATTTGGCTGCTTTACTGAAGACCTTCATAATTTAGCACGGTGGTTGAAAAAATGTAAAGTTACAACTGTAGCTATGGAATCAACAGGAGTATACTGGATTCCTTTATTTCAAGTACTCGAATCATATGGGTTTGAAGTAAAGCTGGTAAATGCGCGACATGTAAAAAATGTACCTGGAAGAAAGTCAGATGTTCAGGACTGTCAGTGGTTACAACAACTACACAGTTATGGACTACTTCATGGATCATTCAGACCCGATGATCAAATTTGTGTATTGCGTAGTTATGTGCGGCAACGTAAAAGTCTTACTGAAAGTGCATCTACACATGTTCTGCGTATGCAGAAGGCATTAATTCAAATGAATATACAGCTGCATAAAGTTATAAGAGATATTACTGGAGTAACTGGTATGAAAATTATCAAGGCTATAATCGAAGGCGAAAGGGATTCTGAGAAATTGGTTGAATTCAGGGATGCACGAATAAAAAATGATCAGTCTACTATTGCAAAAGCGTTAGCTGGTGACTATAGAGAGGAACACTTATTCACGCTAAAGCAAGAATTTGAACTATATAATATTTATCAAGAAAAAATAGCAGAATGTGATAGAAATATTGAGGTCTATTACAAAACGTTTGAAACAAAACCTGGCGAAAGTAAACAGCTGAGTAAGGAAAAGAATAAGCATAGAAAAAGTAAGCCAAACTTTGCTTTGCACGAGGAGCTGCACCGGATAACTGGTATGGATTTTACTAAAGTTCCAGGGCTTGATGTACTAAGTGTACAGACCATAATTTCAGAAACTGGTATAAACCATAGTAAATGGTCAACAGAAAAACACTTCTCATCGTGGTTAGGACTCAGCCCTGCCAATAAAATTACAGGAGAAAAAGTGTTTAGCACAAGAACGCGTAAAGTCATTAATCGTGCTGCGAATGCATTTCGAATGGCTGCTAATTCTGTGGGAAATAGTAAAAGTGCATTAGGTGCATACTACAGGAAATTAAAAAAACGATTAGGAGCGCCAAAAGCAATAACAGCTACTGCAAGAAAGATAGCGTGCATATTTTATAGTATGCTCAAATACGGACAGGAATATGTAGAAAAAGGAATGGAATACTATGAAACACGCTATAAAGATAGAACTGTAAAAAATTTGATCAAAAGAGCAAAGGATCTTGGCTATCTCTTGGTAAAAAAAGATGAGTTAGTTCAAGGAGTTTCTTAGGAGACATTGTTGCACTCCAACTATTCTAAGGTTATTCCATGAAGCAAAAATAATTCTGTAATTTCTTCGTTTTCATCTGCTACAGCGTTCTCTAGTGCTGTGTAACCTTCTTTAGAGTTATAAAAACATTTCAGATGAACATTTGCTTTTTTACTCAGCAATAATTTCACAATTTCTTTATTGCCATTCATAACAGCCAGATGCAGCGGTGTACAACCACTTTTCCCAATTGCGTTAACATCTGCCCAGCTTCGCAATAAAAGCTCTACATACTCTTTCTTATTTAATGAAACTGCAAGGTGCAAAGGAGTACTTTCTTCTGCATTTTTAGTTTCGAGAAAGGCGCCTCCCTTTATCAGTAACCCCAACATCACCCCATCAGCACATTTTACAGCTATATGAAGAGGTGACTCACCTAGACCATTTAGGCAATTAATGTCTGCACCATATCGTAATAGCCTTTGCATAGCATACAATTGCTTATACTTTATTGAAAAATGTAAAGGAGTATTACCGTAAATATTATAGGCGTTAATATTTTCAGTCCTTGCTGCAACAGTTTGTACTATTTCGATAAAGCCAAATATGGAAGCAACGTGTAGTACTGTATTGCCTTCTCTATCTGCAGCATCAACGTTAGCACCATGTTTGACAAGGAATCGAATGATATTATAAAAGTTCTTTTCTGCAGCAAAATGTAAAAAACGAACACCCAATCTACTATTTATGATCCATTTGAAGACTGCACTAACTAATAAAGAAAAAATACTAGGATGTCTGAAGTGATAAATTTCCTTTGCAGCCTTTTGTAAAATCTTTTCTACTGTCATAGCAACCCCACAAAAAGTGTGTTTGTATTAGAGTATGCAGCGATAAACATTTTTAAATTATTAACTCGTGCACTCACTTTTGGGTTATTTTACGAACAAAATTCCCGCTTTGCTAGTGTTTTTTATTAAAGATATAATATTTAAACAGAAATAGAAAAGTATTTAAGTAAGTATATTAATATAGAAATCTATTCTTTGGAAACTTGCTTGGATTCTTCTTTTATTGATTCAACCGATACATCTTGAATTTCCTCTTCCGGCTTAGCTACTTCTTTAGGTTCTGCTGCTAATTTGCGTTAATTTCTTCAATGTTTTGATTGCGATACTGAAACTTGCCATAGTCTTTACTCAAGATTAAAATCTCGTTTGATTTTTTTGAGTTGCCCATTCCATAACTCCATTTGGGTTCAATGATGTGATGTTCTGTATACATATCCCGTATTTCCTCACAATCATTATACGACAAAACCCATCCATCACGAGTTGTTAAAAGCTTGGCAAGCCCTTCATGGTCAAAATCTTTGCCTCTTTTTCCGTATAGTTTTTGCTCGATTAAGTAGGGAGGATCACAATATAAAAAATCGTTTGCGTGTTTTGGGATGCTTTTTTTGAAGTCGGCTAAATCTACAGTAAAATTTTTAATTGAGAACTTTGCTAATCTTTCTATTGAGTTTGATGTAAAACGTGGGTGCCCTGGGGACATACCGCCAGATAATGTTGTACCACTGAAAGATGAACGATTTAATGCAAAAAATGCTGCAGCAATTTCAACTCTATCTTTCAAGGTGGAAAATGTTTTTTGTAGGCTATAAAACATGGAAGATGTCATATTTTGGTATTTTCGCACTACTTCTGCAAGGTAAGAAGCATCTTCTAAAAGCACCTGCCAAAATTTTACTAATGGTTCAAAGGCGTCATAGCCATAAACTTTTGTTTCTCTGCTGGCTAATGTTAACTCTATTGATCCTCCACCTACAAAAGGAGCACAAAGCGTAGGTAACCCTTTTGGAATATATTTATTAATAATTTGAGAAACGGCGCGACTCTTACCTCCAGGGTAACGAAGAGGAGATCTTACGGGCAAAACTTGTTTCTTTTTCATAAAAAAATCATTCGGATATATTTAGGGCTGCTGCGACGAATAGCTACCTGGAAATTTGCTTAGAATTTTCCGCTACTTGCTGAATCGATACATCTTGAATTTCTTCTTCCGGCTTAGCTAGAGTTGACTCTTCTTTAGATTCTGCCTCTTTAGATTTTGCTGCTAATTTGCGTTGTTTGATAAATTTCTTCAATGTTTTGACTGCGATAAAGTTTATACTGAAAACACATGCTGAAGTTATGGCTAGTGCTGGCAGAGGAGCTAGACTGAATGTTGGTAAAATTGCCACAATCGTCCCAGCGGTCAGTAAAAATGCTAACTTCTTGCTCCCGATTATCTTATTTTTCTTAACCTTTATTGGGTTTAATTTTTTTATTTTCCCTTTTAGCTTTTTGAAGCCTTTTTTGAACACGTTGCCCTTTTTCAGCTCTTTCTCTACGGGTTTTGCTTTCTTCGTTTTGAAGCTTTTTATTTTTTCTTTTACTCCTTTTTTATCTTTTTTTACTTTAGAGGTCTTCTGCTCTAGAACCATAATTTCAGAGAGCGGTTTTGGCTTATCGTTTGAAATTTTAGCTTCTTGCCCCTTAGTATGTTTTTTGGGCAAAACTATGTTTTTTAAACCTTTCTTTGCTTTGTGGTATAATTTCTTTAGTTTGCTTGGCATCGTTTATAGTTCAAAAATCTATCTATAGACCTGCTGCAAAAGGTGATGACAAAATGATGTGAGAGAGGTAAAAGAAGAATAAGCAGATTGAGTAAGGTAAAAAAATGAGCTTTAGTTACTATAACATAAAGAAACATCCAAGAAACTTTCGTAATATAACAGGTTTAACTGTAGAGGAGTTCGAAAAGGTGGTGGAAAAAGTGAGGTCTGAGTGGGAAAAACTTGAAAAACAAAAAAAGTGCCATGGTAGAAGATCACAACTACCAACTCTGGAAGATAAGTTATTTTGCGTAATTTTGTACTATCGCACTTACATAACACACAGATTTTTAGGGTGCCTGTTCAATGTGCACAACGCAAATGTGTGTAGGTTACTGAAGAAAATAGAGCCATTACTTGCCAAAAAAGTTACTATCACAAAAGATAGAAGTATGACGCCAGAAAAAACACTGAAGATTTTGGCTGATGTTACAGAACAGCAAATACAGAGACCAGAAGATAGTAAAAAACGGAAGAAATCATATTCAGGAAAAAAAAGAACCAACACTATGAAAACTGAGATTATTATCGAAGAAGGAGGAAGAATTTTATCAGTGTCAAAGTCATACCGTGGTAGAATTAGTGATTTTCGCATAAGGAAACAAGAAAAATATTTACCACTTGATAGCATAAAACATGCCGATTCTGGATATCAAGGTTGGCAAAAATTGCAAAGCAATGTTATAATTCCATATAAAAAGTATCGTAAAAAGCCATTAACTCAAGAGCAGAAAGAGCATAATAGAAGATTAGCATCATTTAGAGCATGTCTTCAAACTCAAGAATGAGCTAATTTGTTAAGCATAATAGTGATCATATTAAAAAAGATGTTGTTTTTTGAAGTGAGAGGAGAATGCTCATAATCCTTACTCATACGTCTAAAATTGGAGAGCCAAGCAAAGGTTCTTTCAACAATCCAACGTTTAGGAATAACCTGAAATCCTGTATCAACTACTTTCTTGGTAATCGTCAATAAACATCCAGTTTCCAATAAACAGCGGTTTTGCAATTTACCTGTATATCCTTGATCAGCAAAAAACTTACGTAATGTTGGAGCTTTGCATTTGGCTTGAACAAAAAGATTTAGTGCACCATCACGATCTTGAATGCTTGCACTGTGTACTTCAGCAGCAATTACAAGACCTAGAGTATCTACAACGATGTGGCGTTTTCTACCCTTTACTTTCTTGCCAGCATCATATCCTCTGGATCCCCTTTTTGAGTGGTTTTTACTGATTGACTGTCAATTATTCCTACTGATGGAGTTTCATTCTTACCAATTATCTTTCTTAGTTTTTTAACTAGAAAATCTTGAATTTCTTGCCATATTCCACTTTTTTTCAAACGCGAATTACAACTATACACGGTTTTCCATGGTGGAAAATTCTTAGGTAGTTGTCTCCATTGACAGCCTGTTCTCATCACATAGCGGATTGCGTTAATAATTGTTCTAATACTGTGTCTTCTTGGTCTGCCGGTCTTTTTAGGTTCAAAATATTGCTCTATCATCTTCCATTCTTTGTCACTTATATCGCTTGGGTACATTTAAAATATATCTTATAACACACTTCTTAACTCCTTTCTACTTAGTTTGAAGACATGCTCTTAGAATGAGAGTAGAAAATAAGATCCGAGAGATAAAGATATTTAAAATTATGTCGAATGTTTATCGCAATTTTCAGAAAAAATATAACCTGAGGTTCAATATTATTGCTGGTATTGTAAATCTTAAGCACGCCTTTTAGTTAACCTTGATTTTATTCACCCTCCTTCCCTTTTTTTTATCGCTTGATTCGCAGCAGGTCTATACACTAAAAACACAAATAATTGCAGAAAAGAAGAGCAAGAAAATTATTTGTACGTCATTTTCAAACGGGAGAAAGCATGACTTTCGGCTTTTCAAGGAGTCAAAAGTGCATGTATCAGAAGGTATAAAAGTTTTAGCCGATGCTGGCTATAGAGGTTTTCAGAAAATTCACAAAAATGTCGAGTTGCCACACAGAAGGATGAAAAAGAGTCCCTTAATTAAGGAAAAAAAGGTAGAAAATCGGGAGCTAGCAAGCAAAAGAGTAGTAGTTGAGAATGTAATTGGTCTGTTAAAAAGATTTAAAATTATTGCAGACAGATATCGCAATCGGAGAAAACGTTTTGGCTTGAGATTCAATTTAATAGCAGGAATTCACAATTTCGAGCTGTCTATATGAGTTTCGAAAGAGGTCTATTAACTCCATCCTTCAGACCCTGAATCACTTTAGCCATATCAAATTTAAAAATACGTGTTTTTCTTACCTCTTGATTTTCCTTAGTAATCCTTTTGCTCACTTGCGAATAAAGCATCGTGTTTCCATTTAATACCAATTGCCCCGGATTACCAAATTTGAACAATTTCCTTTCTGTGAAACCTTGTTTTCCATCCAATACTTTAAATTTCCCGCTCTTGCCTAACTTTAAATACCAAGAAACTAAAGTTTGATCCTTTAAGTTATGAGCGATTATAATTACATCACCATTGTCAACCTTTGCTGCTCTTGGTTGAAAGTAACTATTGCCCACATTTGCAGGACTACCATTATTAATATTCTTTTGTAATTTTCTTTTATCTAAATGTTCAACTGAAGGTACGTTGATCGATTGCTTGATTCCGTAAGTGTGAAAAGATAAACCTTTAACGTATTTTTCTCCTTCTTCGCTAATTCCTTCTTCAGGGAAGATGATTCCAACTTTATCTATTTCAGCTGAATCTTCTATTAATGTGAGAGATAATTGATCTTTGAATTCATTTGCTACGCTGATATTTGTACCACATTCGTATGTTTTTGATTGATATAATGGACTAATAAGTAATTTTACTTTACTGCTCCCATTACCATTATCTTGATAGCTGAGTCCGTAAGCAACTCCATTCCCCTCAATTAATTCTACGTTTGTTGGATTAAAACCTATCACTTCTTTAACTTCCGGTGTATTTGAGTTGATCCGAGCAATCTTCTTAATATAGACATAATTTTATTTAAAATATTAATAAAATGCTATTATGATTACCCCTGTGTGTTAATGTCAATGAAAATTTTAATTAAAATTAAAAAATTAATACTTTTGTAATCTGCAAAACGAAATATGGAAAATGAGTAGCAGTAAAGAATTCACAAATTGGGTGCACCCACTCTACAGATATAATATTGTAGAACTCAAAAAACCAACAATTGCAATTGTTAGCCCTTCAGATATAATCTGTTGAAATTCACATGAGTCTCACGAATGACAGAAAAAGAAAAGCAGTTTAGTTTTACGTTAGAAAACCTCAAGAAAGCGGGAAAGTTTATAGAGATGTATCCCAAAGGTAGAGAAGGTAGTGCTGTTATGCCTTTACTATATCTGGTTCAAGAGCAATGCGGATGGGTTTCTGAATCTGCTATGCGTTATGTTGCTGATATGCTGCATATTCCACATATTCGTGTATATGAAGTGGCAAGTTTTTATACTATGTATAACTTAAAACCAGTGGGTAAATATCTGATACAAATTTGTAGAACAACCCCTTGCTGGTTGTGTAATAGTGAAGAAGTTTTAAATACCTTTAAAAAGAAACTTGGAATCAATATCGGTGAGACTACTAAAGACAATCTGTTCACTTTAAAAGAAGTTGAATGCCTAGGTGCATGCGTTAATGCTCCCGCTGTGCAGATCAATAATGACTTCTATGAAAATCTTACTCCTGAGAAAGTAGAAAACATCATAACAGAACTTTCAGGCAAATAGATGAAAGAAGAATTTTCATTCAAGAGAATCAAGCAATCAGGTTCTGCAAGAGTTGGAACAATTAAAACTCCAAATGGAAGCGTAGAAACCCCCGCTTTTATATTCTGCGCAACAAAAGCTGCAATTAAAGCTGCAGATATTGAAAGAATAAGTGAAGCTGGTACCCAAATCATACTTTCCAACACCTATCACCTAATGCTTCAACCAGGAGAGAATACTGTTGCAAAACTTGGTGGTTTGCGCAAGATGATAGGATGGAATGGGCCAATGCTAACTGACTCAGGTGGATATCAGATATTTAGCTTAGGCCACGGATCAGTTTCGGAAGAGATAAAAGGAATAAGAAAAAAACAAAAAACTTTGATCAAAATTAATGAGGATGGGGCAATTTTCCGTTCTTACATTAATGGTAAAATTTATTGCTTAACTCCTGAAAAATCTGTACAAATTCAACAGAAATTAGGTGCAGATTTAATCCTAGTTTTAGATGAATGCACTCCATTTCACGTAAGCAAAGAATACACAGCAAAATCAATGCTCATGAGCCACAGATGGGCTGAACGTTCTTTAAATGAATTTGAAAAAAACAATAATGGCAAGCAGGCACTGTATGGAATTAGTCAAGGCGGAGTGTATCAAGATTTACGTAGAGAAAGTTGTGATTTTATCAACGATTTGCCATTTTTTGGTCAAGCAATAGGTGGATCACTTGGTCAAAGTAAAGAGCAGATGTACGATGTAGTTTCTTTCACTATGGACCATCTGAAAAAAGATAGGCCTACTCATTTGCTTGGTATTGGTGGAATTGTAGACATCTTTCGCGGAGTTAGTCTTGGAATTGATACGTTTGATTGCGTGCATCCAACCCGTTTAGCAAGGCATGGTGGTGCGCTTATTAAAGTAAAAAATAGAGATTCTATTTCTTCAAAGTGCAAAGAGCATATTAATTTGCGAAATCAACAATTCGAGCTGGACAATAACCCAATTGAAAGTGACTGCTTATGTTTTACCTGCAGAAAGCATTCAAGAGCTTACATACACCATTTACTGAAAGCTAAAGAGCTCCTGGCTTACACACTCGTTACCATTCATAACGTTTTCTTCATGAATAAGTTAATGGCATCAATAAGACAAGCAATATTGGATGATAGGCTAGATAAGGAGAAAAATAATTGGATTAGTGAAATACCATTGCACTTTGATTTGGCCTCTCTTTAAGTCTTTTCTTTATGCCGTTGATTTTTACTTCTTATTATATTTACTTTATTTATCACACTATTAATTAGAAAGGTTATAATAAATAATTAATCTACTAATGTTAGTCTCTACCCATATGATTTGTAAGGATTAGAGGTGAAGATATGGCTAAAGGAAATAATACCCTATTAATATTTGATTTTGATAACACTATCACTAATGGACACATGCATAATACTTTTTCTAGGTTAAGCAAAAGTGACTTTGTTTCTACTCAAAATAATGTAGTGACTGATACCGATATAAAAGATTTTCTAAAAAATACAGGTGGAATAAAAAATGAAGAGAGGTTGAAATCTACATTACAATTTGCACTTTCAGGTGGAATAGAAGTTAATATTGCATCATATACAGGATATCCAAATGCTGTGAGAAGGGTTGCAGAGAACCATTTGGGTTTATCTAAAGAACAAGCAGACAGTGTTTCTGTATTTGGTGGATTTCCAGTAGATTATGATACTCAGTTGCAAGAGTTAGATGTTAGAGAACAACAAAGTCAAGTCGGAAAGAATTTGCACATCTGTGAGGCAATTGTGAATTATAAGAACAATCACAATGGTCGGTTACCAAAAACTGTTATGTTGGTTGATGATAGTGTGGGTAACATAAAAAGAATTAATGAGTTCATTGAATCAATGAGTAAAAGAGAGGAATGGCTTGAAAAAAATGGGCTGAGTATTGAAGAGATACAAAAAATCAAATTTGAAGGTGCGCGGGTGCCTAAAGAGGATAAAAATGTTGGTTATCTAGAAAGAGTACAGGAGTTTGTCAATGCTAATACCAATTCTCATTGTTGGTCAGTCAAATAGGAGACATTGCAGAGTTGTTTAATTGTGGAGCTGGCAAGAGAAGTAATAAATTTGCACAAAGCACCCTCAAGCAGAGCAATTGTATCGTATATCTTATTGCGCAAAATGTTCTGTTTTATATATAACCAAAACCTCTCAACTGGATTGAGCTCAGGTGAGTATGGTGGTAGATATATAATCTCAACATTTTTAGGTACCTTTAAATTTTTTGACTTATGCCAACTAGCACAATCCATAACTAAAAAAGCCTCTCTTGTTCCTAAATATTGTGACATTTGCTCAAGAAATATATTCATACAATCAGTGTTAACATTTGGTGCAAGCAAACTAGAATTTTCTCCGTTTTGGGGATTAATTGCACTGTAGAGATAAAAATTTTGCCTACCTAATTTTATTTTAACCTTCGTCCTGGTGCCCTTTTTAAACCACCCATGTCCAACTTTCGAATGTGTGCCAAACCTTGATTCATCAAAGAAAAACAGCTCTTTTTTAGGATACTTGCCAATAATTTCATTGAGATTTTTTTTTGAATTCTTCCTGTCTGTTTTTATCTTGTCCATTATGAACTGGCCTTGGTGTAATATATGAAAATTTCATTCTTTGCATATTACGGTGCACTGTGGACTTACTGACATTCAGACCAAATTTTTCCTGAATCTTTATTCTCATTTCTTTAATAGTAATGTTGGGATTTTCTTCTATCCATACTTCAACTTGCTGTAGTTGAACCTGATTTAATTTAGTTTTTCTACGTCGTTGTGGAGGAGCAAACAGTTTTTCTTCTCTGCCAAATTTCAAGAGTTTTACCCACGAAGTTAGTGCGCTTCTTGAAATGCAATATATTTTTGCTACAGCCGTTATACTGTACTTTTTTGCTGCAATTACAGCATTTAGTTTTTTTGAAACATATGCATTATTCCTTACTTTCTTCAGCATTTCTTTTGCTGATTCTACTACTTTTTCATCCAATAATTTTGATCTTAATGCCATTTAAACCTCGCTATTTTACTTACTTCAGTATGGCTTTTTTTTTATTATTATCTATCCGTTTGTTGTGCAGTGGGAATTGGTATTAATTGGTTGTTAGCGCTATAAATAAATGGCACCCTTGTTTTTGGGCACAGAAGTTTTCGAGAAATGCTTTTCTCTAATTTTATGTTTTTTGCAACATTGTTGGGGGAGTAATAGAACCTCCTTGGGGAACTCCCTTATCCCTAACTATCTTACTGCCATCTGCTAGCTGAATTGGGGCTTTCATCCACCTTTCAACGTACAATATGACCCATTTGCAGTCTGTATGCTTCTTGATAGCTTGCAGTGCCAACTCGTGATCCAAATTGTCGAAAAATCCAGATATATCAAGATCTACCGTCCAATTGTACCCCCAGCATCTTTTACGCGCTGTATCTACCGCATCCAGTGCTGATTTATTTGGTCTATAACCATATGAATCCTCATGGAATTTTGGTTCTACTAGCGGTTCAAGATACATAGAAGCAGCCGTTTTCCCTATCCTGTCGAATACTGAAGGAACACCTAAAATTCTTTGTCCTCCTCCTGTATCTTTCGGTATTGCTACAGCTTTTACTGGCTCTGGAAAATAACTTCCGGATGACATTCGATTCCATAATTTGTATAGATTATCTTTTAGATTCTCCTCAAATTTTGTTATCGAAACCTCATCCACACCTGCAGCACCTTTATTTTTCGATACTTGTTTATAAGCCCTCCAAATAAGTTGCTTTGGTATATCAAAAGACTTTGTTTTATTCATTAACTCCTCCCTTTCGGTTGATAAATAATTAAAACTGAATAACTCAGCCCCTTCGCTCCATTTCCATTACAGAAACTTCTTCACTACTACGAACTGATCCGCCCCTGTTTTCCGCATCGGTACTCTCATCCTTAGAGTTTAGCCCCTTGGATTTCTCCCTTATCATCGAAACGACAGGTTCCCGTAGTTCCACACAATAGCCTAAAATAGATTCATGCCACCTCTATGCCGGACGCTACCTACCCCGTAAACAAGTTCCCGGTAGATTTATCCCAGAAGGGCATTGGACCCCTGGTTTTAACGTCATTCAGTAATAGTTTTCGACACCTCATCAATGGTTCACTTTCGTTCATCTCTCTATTTCACACATGACGCATAATTGCGCCTTTTCCATAACGCTTACTACCTTGGCTCTTTACCAAAGCAGCTTATGGTTGTTTGAAGCCTGCTCTTGTAAACCGGCTCCGAGGGGCCCACCCTCATCTATTGTGCAGCTTTCGCACTTAGTTTGCTCTTTCCTGAACATTCCTTGTGTCTCTACGGCACACCAATGTCTCCTATTTGTCCTCCTAATAATGAGAATTGGTATAACTATCTCAAATTTAGCCATACCAATATCAGTGAATTTATTAAGCAAATAGCATTTGATTAGCAGTTCTTTTTCTCGATTTATCTCAGAACCTGTTTAAAATCTCGAAGAGATGAGGTAAAGTAGGCATAGATTAATAATGAGGTGTCTATGCGGGAAAGTTATCCAAGCGATATAAGTCGAGAACAATTTGAAAAAATCAGACCAATTCTGGAAAGTAGCAGAAAGAAAACAAGACCAAGAGAACTTGATTTGTATGATGTATTTTGTGGAGTACTGTACGTCCTAAAAAGCTCCTGCCAGTGGAGAATGCTGCCAAAAGAGTTTCCAAAGTGGGAAAACGTGTATTACTATTTTCAAATATGGAATAAAAAGAATGGAGAAGAGCCAAGCCTGCTAGAGTTAGTCTTAAAAAAAATTAGTTAGAGAGGTCCGTATAAACAATGGTCGGAAAGAGAAAACCAGTTTCTGTATAATTGATGCTCAGAGTGTAAAAAATGCAGATACTGCTGAGAAAAAGGGCTATGATGCAGGTAAAAAGATTTCAGGAATAAAACTTCATATTGCAGTAGATACGGAAGGTTTGCCGCATGCAATTCATATAACAACAGCAGAGATAACTGACCGTAGTAGCGCTGTGAGAATGGTCGAAAATGCTAAAGAAAACCTCTCTGAAGTTAAAAACATATTGGTTGATGCTGGCTACACGGGAGAAAATTTTGCAACTCAAATAAAAACGACTATCGGTGCAACCGTTGAAGTAATAAAACGAAGTGAATTACATACCTTTGTTGTATTGCCAAAGAGGTGGGTCGCTGAACGCTCTTTTGCTTGGTTGGAAAAGTGTAGGCGGTTGTGGAAAAATTGCGAACGTAAACTCAATACTAGCTTACAAATGGTTGTCCTTTCCTTTATTTCTCTCCTATTACGAAGATTTTAAACAGGTTCTTAGAAAAAGCTTGCTTTGAGGGTACAAGTCAATGAGCTCACATTCTATTCCTAAACTTTTCTTAATTAACTATAGAAAATACTGTCGTAAAAGCTTGTTCGTGTGAAACTATTTTTTCCAATACAGTGGAGTTTCTGAAAAGTTTTCGAGTATATTGTATTTTTAATTTGTAAGATAAGATTTTTTCCTTTCTGCATGCATCCTCTAAAAAGGACACATTTTAAACTTTTTTGTTGAAATAAAATAGAAACAAAAGTGCTGTTTCTTGTAGTATTTTACTCCTTAACATCCCTTAAGTTGACGCCATTGCCTGTTCTCCCTCGTCATACCGTCACGGTATCTCTAGATCCCGCTAACACGTAGCGGGATGACGAGGTTATCGTCATACCACCGCAGACCGTCATACCGCCGCGGTATCTCAGCCGCTAACAAGCAGCGGGATGACGATTGTTGTTTAGCCATAAATATTAAGAAATTTACCAAATGAAAAAAAAGGCAAAAGAAACCCCGTTGGTGGTTGGCTATTTACTATGTACTAAAATATCGGCGTTTTTTTATTCTAAAACGCTTGATTAAGAGCGATTTAGCTGCTTTTAACTTGCAACTAACCTACACCGCAAGTGTTTAAGAAATTTACTAAGCAGGAAAAAAGGCAAAGAAACCCTAGGGTAGCTAGTATTCAAATTCTCCCTTGTCAATTTGACGTTTTTTGCTGTCTTAAACGCTTTGTAAGCGCGTTTCGGCTTATATAGGTAAAAACCTAAAAATTTTTAAAGACATGCGATGCACGTAGTGCGAAAAATTAAACATGAGACGCCAAATACCCTAAGTTTTTTGTCATTAACCTGCACAGATTGCGAAGATAAATAAATAGCTTCACTTCCATGATAAGGGGGCTGGCGGAGTTTGTCAAGTAAGTTTTTCGTTTCTATGTTGTCAGCTACTTGCACGACACCTCTGGGCACTGCCGCCATAAAGGAACCAGTGTTAGCTACTTGGATGATAACCATTGTATTTGAGGCAAAATTGACTATCACTTCTTTTTATAGAGCTTGCTCCAAATTCTATTGTTAGTTAATACAAAAAACACTGTTAAAATTATAAAATACGCCACCACTTTTAATCCAAGTTTATGCCGGCGCTCTAATTCTGGCTCTGCTGCCCATTGTAAAAAATTTATCACATCATACGCCATATTTTCAACTGTGGCTTGTCTTGCACCATCATATTCCACCATTCCTTCAGAAAGTGGTGGCGCCATAGCTAACCTGCCTGTTGAAAAGTAAGGGTTGAAGTATAAATCATTTTCATCGTGCTCGCCGTTTTGATAGCCTGTTAACAGTGAATAGACATAATTTGCACCATCATGCCTTGCTTTAATAATTAACGATAAGTCTGGTGGAACTGCACCATTATTGCTCGCTGCAGCTGCTTCTTTTGTATCAAAAGGTGCAATAAAATAATCCGAAGGTACTCCAGGTCTATCGAATATTTCACCCAAATCATTTGGACCATCTTTAACTTGGTAAGAAGATGCAATCTGTTTTACATCTTCTTCAGAAAAACCAACATCTTGCAAATTACGAAATGCTATCCTATTCATTGAATGACAAGCAGCACAGACTTCTTTATACACTTTATAGCCTCGTTGAATTGACTCTCTATCGAAAGATCCGGTAATTCCATCAAATTTCCAGTCCATTTTTTTGTTTGGTGATGGCTTGAATTCTTCTGCACACACAAAATTAGCAAAAAACGATATGCAAAGTATAGCTAACATATTTCTCATCAGCATTACTTCATCTCCGGCACAGAATCACTTAAGGTTTTTGGTGGTTCTTTTGGCTTTTCATATTTACTAAGAAGCGGTAAAATTATTACAAAATATGCAAAATAATAAAGAGTAGATAGCCTACTCATAGTGATGTAAGGCTCTTTCACCTCTTGTCCTCCAAGCCAGGCAAGAAGTACAAAATTTATTGCAAAAACCCAAAAAAATTTCTTAAACACCGGGCGATAAGCACCACTTTTAACTTTTGATTTATCAAGCCAAGGTAACAAAAACCACACTAAAATAGACGCAAACATGGTAAGCACACCAGTAAGTTTATCTGGAATTGAACGTAGCATTGCATAAAAAGGTAAAAAAATACCACTCTGGCACTATATGTACCGGAGTGACCATAGAATCAGCTTCTATATAATTGTCTGGATGCCCAAGATAATTGGGAGCATAGAAAACAAATGCGAACAAAACTACAAAAAACAGACCAAAAGTTATGCAATCCTTGACTATATAATAAGGATAGAGAGGAATGGTATCCTTATCTGATTTTACCTCCACTCCACTTGGGTTACCAGAGCCAAACCTATGCAGAGCTATCACATGAAGCATAGCTAAAGCAATAATAACAAAAGGCAGAAGATAATGCAGAGCGAAAAAACGGTTAAGTGTTGGGTTATCCACTGAAAAACCACCCCATAACCATATAACTATTTTATTGCCAATTAAAGGTATAGCAGAAAATAAGTTGGTTATGACTGTTGCACCCCAGAAACTCATTTGTCCCCAGGGAAGAACATATCCCATAAAGGCAGTTGCCATCATTGCAAAAAATATAAATATACCAACAAACCACACCATTTCCCGTGGCCTCTTGTAAGATCCGTAATATAACCCACGCATTATATGAACATAGACTACCATAAAGAAGAGCGATGCCCCGACAGCGTGAGTGTAGCGTATTAACCACCCGTAATTCACATCTCGCATTATGCGCTCTACACTATTAAACGCATAATCAACATGCGGAGTATAGTGCATAGCAAGAAATATGCCTGTTATTATTTGTAAAATCAGCGCTATACCAGCCAAAGAGCCAAAGTTCCAAGCATAATTTAAGTTTTTTGGCACTTGGTAAGAAGCAGTGTGTCTTAGAAAAGAAAATATAGGCAGTCTATATTCTATCCATCCTAATATGCCTTTTTCCTCTTCTATTGTTGTTTTTTTTTTCTGCATAACTTAAAGCTTTCTCTACCTTTAACTCGTTTTATTGTAGCAACTTATCCTTTACACACAAATAAAAAGTTTAAAGCGATATTAATTACTACCTCTTCAGCAACTTATCACGTGCCGCATTTAACTTTTGCGCAAAATATTCCGAGCCTCCTTTATCTGGATGAACTAACTTCATTAAATTTTGATACGCTTTGTTGATCTCATTTTGGTCCGCTTCAGAACTTAGCCCTAGTATTTTCAATGCTTCATCTTTGGACATGTTACCACTAGTGTAATTCTCAGTATAACTCCTACTGCTACTTAATTCATTCAAAAATTTACTTAATATAGAGTTCATCATGAAACTTATGTTATTTTTTTTGCCAGGAAGAGAAAGAATACAAAAATACTAGGCAAAACAAACGTAATGACTATGAATATTAAAAAAGAAAAAAGATGAATGACATGTATATTTTTTTATCATTTTATGATTAAATAGTAACAATTATAATCGTCGTGGTAAATAACATGTTCATTCAAATTGAAGAAACACCAAACCCAAACACGCTAAAATTTCTTCCTGGGTTTGCAATCTTAAACGAAGGAGAAACGGCTGATTTTTCAAATGCGGATGAAACAAAAAATTCTAAATTAGCAGCAAATCTTTTTCAAATAGAACATGTGGTAAGAGTGTTTTTTGGTCATGATTTTATTTCAGTAACAAAATTGGGTGGAATTAATTGGGATACATTAAAAGTAGAAATTTTAACTACAATCATGGATCACTTTACTTCAGGTGGAAAAGCACTAGATAAAGAAGGAGTAAATGATAATAATATACCGGATGAAGAATTTTTTGATAAAAATGATTATAGAAATTGTAAATAGAATAAAAGAATTAATGGAAAGTTATATCAAACCTGCAGTTGCTCAAGATGGTGGCGATATCAAATTTCGTGGCTATAAAGACGGGATAGTTTATGTTGAGCTACAAGGAGCTTGCTCTGGATGCCCAAGTGCTGCAATTACTTTAAAGCAAGGAGTGCAGAATATGCTGAGCTACCACATACCAGAGGTTGCAGGTATAGAGACCACACTATGACTAATCAAACGGTTAGAGGAACAAAAGATCTCCTGTTTGATGAATGGTACAAGTTTAAACACATAGAGCAAACAGCAAGCAGAATCTCAAGTCTATATGGCTTTATTGCCTGCTCAAACTCCAATATTGAATATACGGAAGTTTTCACAAGACTTTAGGTGATAGCTCAGACATCATCACTAAAGAGATGTACACCTTTAATGATAAAGGGGGAAAGAGCAACTTTACGTCCTGAGTTCACTGCAGCAGTTGTCAGGCTACTCATTGAAAAAAAACTGCAAACGCCGATAAAATTATTTTCAACAGGGCCTGCATTTCGTTACGAAAGACCGCAAAAGGGAAGACAGAGGCAAATTCATCAGATAAATTTTGAGGTTTTTGGTGTAGAAGATTCAAAAGCCGATGTTGAATTGATATCACTCGCTCAGCACTTACTAACTGAATTTGGCATCAATAAAAATGTTAAAGCTGGAAATCAACTTCTGGGTGATAGTGAAACAATAACTAAGTATAGAGAAGCTTTGATCTATACTTTACAAAGTATCAAAATGATCTATCAGAAGATAGCAAAAATAGGTTGATCAAAAACCCACTCACAATACTGGATTCCAAGGACGAGAAAGATAAATCAATAATTTCTGATGCGCCCAAAATCAGCAATTATTAT
>BMAO01028575.1:0-24239 GCA_019973975.1 Trichonephila clavata | reverse complement strand
TTCAGGAAATAATTCTTTCAATAAACATATTCTTAAGTAATATAAAGCTGTTTAAAGATACAATAAACGCCCATGCGATTGAGAGGAGAAACTCCGGAACAATGTACCAAAAATAATATAAACTTTTTATCTATAAATTGCTGCCAAACGTGAATGCCATTTGACGATACGAATTATATATTATGAGAGCACGTTCACACGTATTGCGATTTTCGACTGAGCAAGCGAGATTTAATTGCTTCTAATTTTGAGTACGCTTATATGTTTAACCCTACCTGTTTATTCGTCTAGAACATAAAATTGAACCGTGAATATTTGTAGAATATTCGTAGTTGCAAATGTAAGTAAAATTATTCAGAACTTTAAATGTCTGTGAAATATTCTCATTGATAAATATCTCGTAAAATGTTTACTTGTAAATGTTTGTATTTATAAATGTTAAAGTAATTTTTTGTTTTTTTTAAGAAGTAAAGATTTTGCTTTTAAAATATTAATGTAAATCAAATAAATTTCCCCTTGTTATTATTATTCATAGCTATATCTAAAAAAAACGGAGAAAGTAATTTACGGTTATTCATCTAGGTTTCCTTTAAATTATTTCTATAAATATAAGAGTTTATGTATTGTTGCTAGCCTTTTCTGCAATTTAGCTTCTTCGTACTCTTTTTCCCGTTTTATCCGGGATTTTTTTAGGGATCCTATCGCACGTTGTTACGAATAGCCTAAAAGGAAAAAATCAACTGCATCGAAACTCGAGTAAAATAATGTTATAAAAGATACAAAAACTTAAAATTTTAGGTCTAAAAAAGATACGTAACATTTTTTTAAGGAATAATCAAAAGAAGGTTTTAAGAAAAAACATTGTTTAAAATTATGACTACAAAAAAAAAATAATAAATTCTTTATAATAAATGACCTTAATTGAAAAATTTTGTAAATATGAAATTTGTAATGATTGTAAAATTCTTAAAAATAGTATCGTTCAGAAATAAATATACAATTCACTTAAACTTTATATTAAATAGATAGATTGGAATATACGGCTTAGGCTTAAAAATAGCCCAGTATTCAAATACTTTCACATTTATTTTACACAATATATTTAGAAATACGTTCGAAAAAAGCATTTTTTAAAGGTTTACACGTGACATTAAAATTGATGTGACGCTAAAGAGAGAAGTTACAAGAGAAGAAATATCAAATTTATTTTTTTGCGGAAAATAATATATAGATTCAAATAAAAATGTGTTGTAAAGATAGTATAGCGCAAAATATTAAAAAAAAGAATAGGAGGGAATATTATTTTTCGGAGAAGTTCTCCGAGTTTGAATCCTATTCATGAAAATTGAATAGAAAGACAAAAGCAATACAGTAATATATATAATTCAATTTAAAAACAAAATTTTCCTCTTCAAATTTCTACTAAAGATTTGTGATTCAATTACAACATTAAAATAAAGTTTGGAATTCTACTTTTGAAAGGGGTAACTATATAAAAATCCAACACAAATAAAATAGAATCAGTGAATTATATTTAGAACGGTTTTCTTTAACATCTTCTAGTGAGCCCCATTTCTGTTCAGAAAGAAAGACGATCTATACGATCATTACTTGGTCTAATGATAATTCAAGGAAAGACGAAAATAAAAAACAAAAATTGTAACAAAACATAAAAAAGAAGGGAACTTTGGCTTCTTGATCATCAACGATGATCATCTGAATGAATTAATTGCTTTAAAAAACACTTTATTTCCATTAATGTATTTTCTTATTTCTCTATAAGTGTTATTCGTTTAAACACTGAAATGTAATATATTAATCATTGATATTATGAAAATATATGAATAATTGATATAATGTTTTCGATTTTCTACAAATTTCAAATCTACTATAACAGTTATTAATCCTCATTCTGCATTTTAATCTGGCAGATAATGCATTCTCATGTCGAATTCCTTTGTATTGCATTAAAAATTTAATAGATGCTTAACCCGGGAAAAGGCGCGAGCTCCATACTAACATTAGTAGTAGCGCGGGGTAACGGAGTCCCCCAATCCTTTTTAACACGCTTTTATAAGTTTCACTTGTATGTAACAGAATCTTTGAACTCCATTTTTACCCATTTTAAAAGGTCAGATTAATTCAAAATATTGCACACTTGTCAAGGACCGATGACAATACAATAAATTCCTAATTTTGTTCCATTGCCCTTATCAGGACATCAAGAATAACGATTTCCAAATTTGGCGACTAATTCCATGTACCACTTCCAGATTTAGCGACTTATTGCATATACCATTTTCAGATTTGGCAACTAAAAGATTAAAGTGTAACCCTAAAGCGAATACGATTGTGGTTAATACAAGTAAAACAAACAAAAAAGATGATTTTTATGTGAGAAAGGGAAGGTGCGTGTTTCAGCGATTTCTTACCATAATATAAACAATTGTCTAGTTTTTCTGAAAATGGAAATAAAAAAGATTCGTGCGTGTGAAAAAAAATTATGTTCTAACTGCTAAATATTTTATTTTATTTTTATGAAGCAATACGTTTAAAAATAATAATACGGATGAACATTATAGCAATACATTTAAAAGGAGATAGTGAGTGAATATTAACGTCGCACCAATTAGCAACACGAGGACTTTTGGCGACGGTCCGCATAATTTTGAACCATGGTCAAGTGACGCAGACGACACCTGAGCTGGCACCCCTCTCCTAACTACCACACAACGGGAGGACGTTTGAGCTCTCGACAGATTTAACGTGCATCTCTCCCTAACGGCGGATCTTTAGTGGTACTGGGATCGAACTCATGACACGCTAGCCATGATCCTATGCCTAGACCACTTGGCCACCGCGGCCACTTTAAAAGGGATAATATGATTGACACTTAATATTACCATGTTTTTATTAATTCGCTTTCTTGTATGTCTGTTCGGATGGAATTTGTAATTCATTTTAAACTGACTTCCCGATGAGCTAGAGCAGGGGTGGATAGACTTTTACATGATACGGTCTACTTCTAAATTTTTCAAGGTGTAGCGGTCCACTCCACGGCGTAGGTGTAATAAGCACAAAAAAAAAGAAAGAAAGAAGAAGAAAAAAGCTAAATAGAGTTTTTCTATTATACCAATAATTAATTAAAAATATGTACTTACCTACATAACTACAATAAAAAAACCTGCGTTTTAAGTAAAACTAAAAATACATCCATAAAATTTTACCCACACATTTAATACCAAATGATGCATTTGTTATCAAACAATTCTAAATATATCAACAAATAAATCATTTTCATTTAAAGTTAGTTCTCGTACTTAGTCTCATCAGAAGACTTAGTATGCATACTATCCAGACTGATCTTGAATATCTTGGAATATAATTACTAACTGTTAATATTGCAATGGATTCTAAGTGATCGTCTGTGGAATGGGAATGATACGTTGTCTTAATTATATATCCATCATTGAAAATGTAGATTCACACAGATAGGTAGAGCGAAAGAATGATTTAAATGAATAGCAGCTTTTTTTAAATTAGGATACTTTACTTCGTCCATTAGATTTCAAAGGTTATTCTTTTAAAAATGCGTCCTTTTTAAGAAAGAAATTGTGTTTTCAAGAGAGATAAAGAGAATATTTAACATATTTCTCTTTCCACTATTTTGCTTTGATGAGCTTGTCTTGCAGTGTGTAAGCAATCATGAATTTAGACACCGTACCTCTAGAAACCTCTAAAAACTGGGATGTTTCGATCACACTTGCTCCAGCTAGACGGGGTTCCACAGTTTGATCTCTTCGAAAATCTGAGAGATCCAACATTTTATGATTTTGAAAAAAAATCAAGTCTCTTACAGGACTCCATAAAGCTAACGAATATTACCATAATATATACATTTCTATTTATAAAAAAAATCTGGTAGCTATGCTTACGAAGTACATTCAAAAATATCACTTTTATTCACGGGTGTTTCCAGTATTTTGATAACCACCTGTGTTTCTTTTAGTATGCACGTCTAAGAACTCATGTGAAGGCGGTCACCCCGAAATAATTTAGCAGTCCACCGGTCGATCGCGATCGACTTAATGATGCCCACCCGGAGCTTGTGAGTGAATATTAACGTCCACTGTTCAGCTACACGAGGGCTTTTGGGGACGGTCCGCGTAATTTTGAACCATGGTCAAATGACACGGACGACACCTGAACTGGCACCCCTCTCCTAACTACCACACCACACCAACGGGAGGACGTTTCAGCTCTCGACAGATTTAACATGCATCGCTCCCCTACACGGTGGGTCTTCAGAGGTACTGGGATCGAACTCATGACACGCTAGCCACGATCCGATGCCTAGACCACATGGCTACGCGGCCACCCCGGAGCTAGAGACTTGAAATTTTGACGATAGCTCAGAAGCGGATGACAATGCATGAAAATGTGAAAAAAGAAGAAGAAAAAAAAAAAGAAGGAATTTTTTGCTCTTTTTAGTCCCTGTTAAAATCATGGTACATTAAAATTTTTTTTTATTTGAACTTTTTCTTCTTGACACACTTTAATTTGTTTAACCTGTATTGATAGAGACAGAATCTTTGAAATATAACGATACGGGACTCATCCGAGGCCACGTAAACGGAGAGAATAAATATCCTTCACACCATTAATTAATATCCATTGAAGAGCAAGAAGCAGCCAAGTAATCTCCCACTGGCTCCAAATATCACACTTAAGTATAAATTCTATAGTGAATAAATGATAGTTTAAAAAAAAAATGGCAGTTAAAGAAACTGCCGATAGAAGTGAAAACTTAGAACTTTTAGTATTAAAGATTTGAAATTTCATAATGTTTGAATTAAAATTATCAACATCAGTCTGGTTTTCATATCTATTGACACTCCGAGCATCAACTAAAGGCATGTTTATAAGGTTTTTTATTATTCAAACATATTATGGGCTGTACAAGATCATGACAAAATATAAATACAATTCAATTGAAATAACAATTACTATAGTACAATCATCTTATTTATGGATAGTATTTTTATTTACTTAAATTTCTGTACTTGATTTTTAACATTATTTTAATTGTTTGCATCATTGTCATCATTAATTTCAACATTACTTTTTGTACTTTCAATCATTTCATTTTGTTCTAAAAAAGATGCAATAGGCGTATGGTAACTAAAGTAAGAAAGGAAAATGTGTTTACTTCAAATTTATCTAAGTATCGCATGTGTGTAAAAACCGCATCGATCGTCGTTTTATATTTTGTAGTACTGAGATTTCGATCATTGGACATATTTAAATTAAGTGTTTATTTAGAAATTCAATTAGTGGTAGTTTTTTGATCATCTGCAAAGTTAATATTGAAGTCTCCACTTAAAATAATCGGTACATCATCATATTTTTCGCCAAATTATTTTTCCAGTATTTCAAAACCTTCTTTTGTATAAATCATCAAATTTTGAAATAAAAATTGTTGCATATGTCTCATAGATTTTCCACGCGAAATATAAACGGCAACCACATTAATATATATTGCCCATTCTCGGAATCGCAATGAGCAATGCATAGTATATACACATTGAACTTTTCATTAAATCTATTCCACTTCACTTATAAGATATACACAGTACTATACGTCATCTGTATAGCTACAGATATACTGCTATAAGCATTTCGATGACGCGGACGCACGAGATTTCGCCCATCCAAAAAGTGTCTCTGGCGAACAACTGCGCATGCGCCAGTCAGAGCATGTCGGTGACGCGAACTAGATTTTCCCCTAGCAAAAAGTGCCCAAAGCCGCTAAAGAAGTTTTCACTTCAAAAACTAAAAAAAAACACACTTTTATTGTAGATCGAACTTAAAAATTAAAAATAAGTTATAGTTGAAAAAAATTAAAAAACACACTTTTATGTTTAATCGAACTAAAAAGTCAAAAAAAAATCCTTAATATAAGAATAAAATGATTAACGAGAAAATTAATGCCATTGTGGTAAAAGCGTGGGGTGCTTTATACTACATTTTTTCATTAACTCAGCATTTCGGAATTGGACTAGTAAGAAATTATAACAACTAATATAGATCACCCCACTCTTTTCACCCAATGGCATTAATTTTCTCGTTCATCATTTTATTCTTACATAGAGAATTTTTTTTTTTTTTTTACTTTTTAGTTCGATTCACTATTAAAGCGTGTTTCTTAGTTTTTTTTAAACTATAATTTTATAATTATTTTTACTATATACACAATAAAAATCGTAGTTCCAGAGAATAGTTCAATTAAGAGAAAGTATACTTACCTATTTTTAAGAACTTTTCAAGTTTTCTTTGATAATTTGAGGATAAATCCAATCAAACTGAACTAAAATGTTTCAAATGTGCGTTACTTTAATAAAGGACTCAAATCACAGACACTTTTCACTAACATTATAGGAATGATATTTTCAGGCAAAACTCTCATATTTTGTGCAAGTTATTGTAGTTTCATTGTCTTTGATGACCAACAAATAGCATATTGAACTTTATCTTACCTGTATCTTTTTGACAAGGCGCAATGTCTTGCGGTACACTTCATATCCTTATTGATGGAGTTTCTTAGGTAGAATTTGAAAAAGTTCCTTTCAACTCAAACGTTTTATGTTCACATCGCTTTTCTAAAATTTACTTTCACTACCATGATTAATATCCATTATTTCATCAAGTTCTTCCCTTGCTTTATCAGTTTCATCTTCATTCAATAGAGATTGCAGATGCCCATTTCTTTTCTTTTATATTCTTTTCATTTACATTTATAAACCATAATGTGTCATACAACACAGCAATCAAAATGTCTGAGACGTTCACATGGGAAAAAATGTAACCTGTTCATAGAAAATCTTTTGGAACAAAGGTGGTCGCGCATTGAACTCAGTCATCCCAAATACCTTAAGATTGTAAGAAACATTTGCCATTCCGAAAAAAAGAGGGAGATATTTGATAAATACATTTTAGTTTTCATGAAGACAGTCATATAGGAAGATGCTGACAAGGTCATTATTAACAAACAAACAGTTTTTTCCCAGGATTAAAGATTTCGTGAGTCTGGGGTGACTCTGTGCCCGCGTGACCACTCCCGAGATTGATTGATTGGTTGAATATCAACGCCGCAATGTTCAGCTACACGAGGGCTTTTGGCGACGGACCTCGTTATTTTGAACCATGGTCAAAGGACGAGGACGACATCTGAGCTGGCACCCCCTCTCCTAACTACCACACCACACCAACCACTCCCGAGATACAGAAACTAACTCATAGATATATTTAAAAAGATGATACATGTTTTAAATAGAGTATATGTTTTCAGACCAAGGATTAATGTAGAATTTGTCATCAGCATTTGGGTTAAATTTAGTTGCAACTTGCATTATTTTTGTTAATTATTATCTCCAGCAAGTACAGAATTACTTTTTTTGCTTTACATTGCTCGAGCTGAAAGTTTGTAACGATTCGTATAAGTGAAAATAACTATTTGGTTCCAAGTCTGTCACGTGGAAATTGACTATTCCAGCTTTGGTAGCGTGGAAGTGTTAATAAAGTAGGTGGAATTTAATTGTAAAAATTTATCAAAAATAATTTCTTCTCCGCGTAAATCGCATTATTGATAAGTAATATTACTAAATGTTCATTTACTTATTATTGTTTGGTTTTATAAATATTTCAAAATGAAATTAAAATAAAAGTATTTGTAAAAAAGAAAAACTTAAATAATTTTAAAGTAACAAAGAGGTATAGGCAAGAAACCATTCAAAATAGAAACTAGTGAGGCTTTTTCCGAACCATCAATAAAGTATTTTAATTTTATCAGTGAGAAAAATTCTCAAGTTTTAATTTAATTTATTTTTGTAGTTTTAATAGTTCTACTCTGGAAATACGTGGGAAAAGAAATACAATTATTTTTTTTACATAATTCAAGCTTTTTAATCTAATTTATAATAAATGTATTCGATTTCGGCCTAAATTCTGATTAGAACGTCATAATTCTAATCAAAGCCATAGTGTAGATGATTCACAGGGAACATTCTTTGTACTTTTAATATTAATAACATCACAACATTTATTTTACGAAAAATTAGACAAAAAAACTATCCTTGAGAGTAATGTTATTTTTTTTCCAGATAGATAAACACTTGATATAACTAGATGGAGGAAATTTGTCAATTTATAAAATCATAAAATATTAATTGATAAGTTATTAATTTACAGAACTTTCGTAAAAATAAATCTGTAGATATATAAACTACAAGTGGAAATTTTAAAACACTTTTGCGTTTGACAAGCCCAAAAACTAAATCAAATGTGAAAACGAAGCCACAATCTATTTTAAATAAGAAATTTAGAAAAAGAAGAAAAACAGATGTTTTAATAAAACAATCAGAGCAAATAAATGAGAAAATGACATTTTACCATTTTTTATCACGTTTAGTTTTTCTCATAATTATTGTTTACTTTTTATACCAAGTAAACTTGAAACATAAATAAATAATTCTTAAAATTATTTCTATTTGGTATTAAGTATTGGATAAAATGGACACAGAGAAAACCAATAAATAAATAACAGTAAATTAATATTTTACTCTAAATTATATAGAATGTTATTCATTATAGAACTGAAATAAATATTTATAAAAACATTTTTATTACAATATTTAAATTTCGAAAATGCTTTTTTCCGCAGTATACTTACAATAATATTTTTAATTATTTATTTTTGAATATTACTGTATAATTTGGATGCTACTGTACAAATTATAATTCTCTTTTTTTTTCTATATGTTCAATAATTTACGTTTTGTATAATTTATAGATGAGAATGCTAAATATTTCCAGGAAAATTTTTCATAATGTAAAAAAAAAATATTTATTGGATAGAGAAAACCAAATATTACCTTCAAAATCATTTTTAAGTTATGCAGACATATTATATAAACTTTTGATGAAGACTAAAAATTTGTAAATTAAATTAACGACTCCCATAAAACTAAATTCTTCATGTACTTTTTATTATCTTTTTTGTATCATTTTTGATAAATCTAGGCAAAATGAGTAAAACAAGATAAATATATTTCATAGTTTTTAAGAGCCTTATAAAAATCAATAAAATCAAAAAGCTTTGATCTTAGCAGACTTGAAAATCAATGCTCGTAATATTTTTGTCATATTTTATCAACTTTTAATAAAATATTTCAAGGAATAAAGCTCAAGTAGAAAATATTACTATCCACTTATTTCAAAATTCTACAATGCTGTTAAAAAATCTTTCTAGCATTCATAAAAGAAAAATATTTCGAGTAAATAAGTTAAAAGCTTTCCCGTTTCTCTTCTTCGCAAATACACTAAAAATGTATTTTTTTGTCGCCACAGCGTTGTTTTCTTTCCAAAATTTCAGCTTTACTCGTCTGACTCATTTTATTGATCGATGTCGGGTTTGCGTTTTTGGTTAAGAATAACTGAGCTATTAATCATTTTCGTAAAAGCAAATTAAGAATTCGCATCAAAAATAGAAACGATTTAGTGTCAAAGGATAAAAGAATTTTGTGGGACATTGCATGCCTCATAAAAAATAGAAGCTCTAAGACGAGTGCTACTTTGAAGAAGAAAGTAATAAGAAAAATTCTTAAATTGATTAAACTTTCAATCACATGTTTTTCATATTAGGCGATGAATTGGCTTTAATAAAAGTATATAAAACTGCACTTTTTGGTAAAATTTTGAATTTTAACTAAACATGTTAATGAAGAAGTGACAATTTCATTTTAAATAAACTGTGTCATAAATAAAAATTCTTAAATGGAATACGCAATAAATAAAATTTTTATCGTCTGCCTTTATTTAATAAATTTATTACCTAATTTAACTTATTTAGACTCAGTTTATTTAATGTGGTATAATCGTCTGCTTTTATTATTCTGGTTTTAAAGTTGGCATCCTTCATAAATAAATGAATAAAAATTTGTACCACGAAGAATATGAAAGTTTTTTTTTTCTTGTTTGAGCCACGTTTTTTGTTTATTCGAACTTTTCTGAAATGAGTGGATAATTTGGCCTTTAGATTTATTTAACAAAAAGAAAGAAGCGTTGAATCCATATTTTATTAAAGTTAAGTATAAAAATATTTTGCTCCTTTTTTGAGAATATTGAAATGATTTTTTTTTGTTTTATATTTTGCGAAATATCATTTGTTTGCATTTATTTAAGATTATTTTATTTTTATTTTTACTGAATTTATGGTTTCATACATTATCTCGTATTCAGTCGTTGAATCGAAAAATTCTGATTATAATTTCTGCACAATATAATCATAATAATGATCATAACAGCTCAAGTGTAGTTTCCCTTTGAATTTGGCGATTTTTCATCGGATTTGGCAATTTTTTGTCTAAATGTCATGGTGAGATAGCGAATTCATTTTGGCACACTGTTTAATTTGGTAGCCCTTGATTTTTGATTTGTGGTCTTATGCAGATATGGTCACGTGTTTTTTTAAAAAATTGCTATTGGTTAATTAAAAAAAAATTGCGGATATTTTCAACACGAGCGGACGATATGCAAACTAACAATTCCATTTTTAATTTATTTTTCCTTTTTTGCAGATAAGGTCACGTGTTCTTTTTAAAAATTGCTATTGGTTAATTAAAAAAAAATGCGGATATTTTCAACACAAGCAGACGATATTCAAACTAACAATTCCATTTTTAATTTATTTTTCATTTTGAGCTTGGATTTTGTCCTTAGAGCATATTACAGTTTTCAACCATTTTTTAATATTCCATTTTCCTGCTTTTTCGTTTTTCCTTCGACTTATCCTGAAGAGTATGCCTGAAAGGCACGATTTGCGTTTTTTTCATGATTTGGAACGAAAGGGAAAATTGTCTGTGATACATTGGTGCATGGAAAAATGATTTATTGCTGCCAGTGCTGAATTCTCTGTTTGCAAGAAGGCTATGCTTCTGTTTAAGAATTTGAGTGACGGACATATTTGGGAATGCCGAAAGAAAAGAGCGAATGGACATTGTATGAAGAGATCTGTAAGGAAGAATAGCTGGTTTGAAGAAAGTAAATTGGTATGCTTGATATTCTCTTGTTAACGAATATGTGGGTGCGAAAGGCCAACCGTGACTTCATTTCTTTCGAACTTAATAATGTTTCGAAGAAACCGTTACGGATTGGATGAGTTTTTTCAGAGAGATATGCTTGAAAATAAGTGTGTACGAAAATTCAATGCTTAGAGGTCCAAATGTGATAGTAGAAATTGACGAAAGCATGTTTGGTAAAATGAAGTAAAACAGAGGCAAACGAGTGAATGGAACCTGGGTGTTTGGAGGAATCAAAAGGTCGTCGAATAAGTGTTTCATGTGGTTCAGGACAGGTCGAAGGATACACTTCTTCAATCGATCAAGATTAACATAAAGGAGAGTACAATCGTCGTATCGGATTGCTGGAATGCTTACGATTGTCTGGAAGAAGGTTTCCTTCAACTTTCAGTCAATCACAGTTTTCATTTCAAAGATCCAAAAACGGCCGCTCATACAAACTCCATCGAGGGCTCGTGGCGCGCCATTAAAAAATCTATGCATGGAATCCGCAGGTGTAAAGATCAATTCGATTCTTACCTTGAGGAGTACATGTGGAAAAAGATGAGGCGACCCAGCAATCGAATGACTTATTCACTACCTTTTTGGAGGCAGTGAAAGAAATATACCTTCCTTTAGAAGAACTCTCCTGAGCGCAGGTAAGCTTTTTTCTGAAATATTCTAATTCACGATTTCCTTTTGCTTAAAAAAACAATTTTAATTTTATGCATTGATGATAGCTTTATAAATATTTCTTTTTATTTCATATTATGATCTCTTCATTTTTATTTCAAAATTACAATTTGTAAATTCTTGGAACACCCACCGCTAAATTATGTAGCTTGGCAATCGAATCTGATTGCCAAAACACCTATCGCTAAAATAAGTTGCTTGGCGGCCACTTTTGGTCGCCAAAAGAAATTGACTTCACCAAGTACCACGTTTTTACCCAATAAGGGTATTGCTTCAGAAAGATTGATACAATGTATAGAAGTATGGAAAATATTGCAAAACAATATCGGTTACAATATCTCCTCGAGCTGCTCTAGTTTAGAGTATGTTTTTCACAAAAGAAAGTTTAATTGCGTTAGATTTCTTAACTCAAGGACAAAGTTTCAAATGAGGAATAATCTTTCGTACCATAATTATAAATTGTTTGTTCGGTGCTCAAGATAAATCTTCATAAATCATTCATAAGTAAGAACTGATAGTAGCAGCAATGAATTAGCACTAACGTACTATCACAACCACATGCTAACATTCAGAAAACTCGCCAAGTTGGCAACCTAGATTTCGCATGTGTCGTGTGCGCTAAACTGGCAGGCATGCATTTCGTTTCATATAGTGTCGCCATACGGTTGCGATAATACCTAATTACCAATAAATTAGAAAAAGGAAGTATAAAGAAAAAAATTAATGACGCTAAACAAAATTCAGAATAACAGTTTTTGGTACTTATGTATTATCGCAACCTCTTGGCGACATTATATGAAACGTAGCACTTGGTTGCCAATTCAGCGTTTACAACACATTCGAAATTGGGATTGCCAACTTGGCGAGTTATTTTGAACGTTGGCATTGCTGCGATAACACGTAAGTACCGGATATTGTTAGACAAATAAGGCCCGTTTACATGCAAGCCGCCAAAATGCCGGCAATTTGGAATTGGGGAGAAAAGCCGGCTTTTTACCGGTATTTTTTTCAGCCCGTTTACATGAGAATCTGGTGATTGGTTGATAGATTCACGTGACTATACAATGTAACCATGGAAACAACCAGATTTAGCGCGATTATCATGAAGAGGACATGTGATTATGTTTTCGTTTACTTACCGCCAAACAATTCTTTGTTTCTATTATTGCTACGACTATTTTGCTCTTGCACTTTTGCAATATACCCACTAAAATTTCCTATTTAAATGTATATGGTTGCTCGATTACAGTAAAAGGTAAGATGATTGTAGGAAAAAAAATCTTTTGTTTAATATCCTGGTAAAAATGCGAGTGTTTTATAAACGTGGATAATAATGATGAAGCATAAAGATTTTAAACATCTCCTCACTGTTTTTTATGTCCTTACCACTTTGAATAGGCTTATTTTTCAAGAACTACAACCAAAGACAACCCAATTACTTGTCCTTTGAATTTAAAGATTATTTCCCTGTTTTTTACTAAGTTAAAATTATTGTATACTATTAATTCATACATTTTTTTTTAATTTGAGAATAAAGCCTGCTCTCCTCCCAAAAGCAACACATTTTAAGATAAAAATTTTCATGAAATTTCTTTTTTGTGAGTATTTTTACTATGTATACTTTTGTGAAGCTGTAGAATAAATTTTTCTTGTAGAATTTCAGTTACATGAATTAAGAGAAAAGGGCAATTTCTCTTCAATATTTACTTCATGAGCTGTGTGATTGCTCTGAAGCAATCCAATATGGAATATAAAGAAGCTAAAATGCATCTAGGTCTTAAAACTTTTATGTGGTATAGAAGTTTCAGCTCAACTGAAACTCATTTCATTGGGAATTAATTTGTCATCAGTAATGTATTAAGACTAGTTTTTGCCATTAATTTCTTTGTAAACAAGGGAAGATCTTTTCAGATCTTACATTTGTAAATGTATATGAAAAAAGCATTGATTTGATAAAATTAATTTTGATAGTGATTAGAGTAAATAAAATTCGCAGAAACTTTTAAGATACAAATGTTTTAAAAATTTTTCTTTACTATTAATTACATTAGGTGTTTAAAAATTCAAGTTTTTATGTCATAAACTTAATGATATATATAAAGTGAAAATTTTAGAAATTCTGCATAATTTGACCTATTTTCGCTTTTCAATCTTTGATTAGGAGATGATTTTCTTTAATTTTTTTATTGTATCCTTTTATTTGTTTGGGTTAATGACATTTAATACTCTTTGTAAATATTTTTAAAATTAATACTTTTTTGTTGTAAATAAATTGAAAAAGCTTTCCATAAGATTTCCAGAGAGATTTATTAGATATTATCAATAAGATAAAAATCGAGATGTGCTAATTGTACAAGGTATTATGCACGTTGAATTTTTGCAGTTAGATCCTCGATTTGCCCTTATAGTATAGTGTTACATCCACAGAGTCTGATTTATATACCATATCATGAAATGCTTTATTCACTTATAGTGCATTCATGTAATGTTAAAATTAAGTGTCAATAAATGATGTATATTAAAATGAATTTGATTATTAAATAAAGCTACTGTCTAATAAGAATTTTCGTGAAAACAATTTAATTCAATCTACTATAAATAATTTTATTAAAAAGCATATTTCTTTAAACATGTTTCTTAATTTATACAAAAAAGTCAAATTTCTTTCTTTTTGAATGTTGGAGACAAACATTTCTTTAAAAAGTTCAAACTTTTGAAGGGTAATAATTATAAAGGAAGTCAGACTATAAAACATATCAAATGTTTGTTTGTTGTCAGATTATTTCAGATGCTCAAAACCTTTAAATGATGTTAAAAGCTATTTCATTTCCAATCTCAGAAGAATTCCTAATTATTAATCAAAATTTTTATATTAACCAACTTTAATTAAAAAGCTAAATTAACTTTTGTTTGCAAGAAAGTGTGTATTTTCCTTTAATGTACAATATTTTCATAAGAACTTGTTCATAGTATGTTTCATAATTGAGGGATTATTTAACCCTTCGAGGAGAAAAAAAGTAATATTTAGCCTACTTTTATAAAATAATTTTGTACTTGCCCATTCAATTCAATATGTATATAAAAGGATATCTTTTGGTTCAGTAAATCATGATTCGCTTTAATAACAAAAATTAAATGGACTAAATTTGAAGAATTTAGAAAAAAGAAATTTTTTTTAAGCTCTTATCCTCATAAATTCATGGGAATGTGAATATAAAACAGTTAATTCTATTTATTGGTTATATCATATTTTAATCAATTTTCAAAGTAAATTTTTTTTTTCACTACACCCCTATGGAGTTATTTAATAAAAAGATAGTACTATTTTTTTACTTATATGGAAACACTCAATAAGATAAATCAGGAAAAATAACAAAAAAATGTAATTTTATTGTGTACATCCATAAGAATTATATTGTAATAATTTCAAATTAATCTCAAAAACTAATGTCTTAAAGTATATGTATCATCTTATTAAAATATTGGAAACATACATGCAAAGTAATAATTCTTATTTCATAAAATCAGGTTCTTAATACTTTTATTTTAGGGAAAAAAATATTTTGCATTCCAGTTAAAATACTTCTATAATAACTAGCTTGTTGATACATTTGATATGAGTGAAGTTTTTGATAACTTGAAGGAAATTAACATTTCCTGTGGGGAAAAAAACAGGACTCAGACCACCTGGTCAATATAATTCACAACATCCTGCCCCTTGATGAACCAGAGTTCATAACATTTTCATGAAGCAATAAAATTTTAAATTCAAGCATTTCTAGGCTTCTAGCACAATTAAATTTTAAATCAAGCATTACTAGCTTCTAGCACAATTAAATTTTAAAAACAACACACAAATTAAATAATTAAACATTATAACATATTTCAACGCACTAATAAAAAATAACACTTTTACAAAATATCCTGAAATTTGAGAAAAGAAAAAAAAGGTTTCATTATAAAAATTTAAACATTGGCAAGGAAAGTATACATTATAAATTTTCTAACTTTTTTATAATTTACTAATCAAGCTATTTATTAACGCTTGAAGTAAGCAAGAATTAAAAGAGAGCAACACACAATAAATTAAGTCAAAAACTAAAAAATTTCGTATAACTATATACACATGGAGAACATATTAAATAATTCAATATACAATTTTCAAGAATCATTCTAGCTATACCAATATTTAAAGAATGAAATACTAAACTGCATTTGAATCAAACAAATATTTGAAATAAAACTATCAATACACAGCATTCAAAATAGTATTCTGAGCTGAATTTCTTCTGTACACCAACGCTCGTAATCCACAACAGCAGCCATCTTTGAATAAATAAAGATCTGGCGCAATGCATCATGGGAAAATTAGAAAACGTTCCCGCATTTTACCCCCAAATCCCCTGCCCTATTGCGGGTACAAAAATCAAACCTCCTTTTCTACCAGGCATTTTGCCGGGTCGTCATGTAAACGCCTCGAAAGAGGATCCATGCCGGTATATTGCCGGCAATTTTCGTCCATGTAAACGGGCCTATAGAGTGTGTGTGTAAAAGAGATATACCATTATAAAAATATTGTACCGTAACTATACTCATCAGAGTTTTTAATAAGTTTAAAATTTGTTTTTTTCTGAAACATTTAGACTTCTACCACGCTATTATTGCTAAAAAGAGCGTTCGAAATCGGTTGAAAATTAGTTCATATTTTTTTGTTTTATAATTTCATAAAATACACTCACGTTCAAAATTAAAGCCACGAAGATGTTTCTCGTCATAATTTTAAATTTCTTAAAGAAAAATTAAACAAATTTTTTGTTTATATATTTTGAAGAACGGTAGTACAATATCAACCTTCAGTTTAGGAAAAGATGTTGTTTAGCGTTAGTTTTTGCAGAATTATTGGATTAAGACCGTTTAAGCATATTAGATTTTCCCCCTCCTGTTTTAAGAATATTGCATTAAAACAAACAAGTTAGCCAGTTAGCAATGAGTATGGCTTCTCATAATCATTTAGATGATTCTTTGAGATGGAAAGCCATTGTCAGGCTTGAAGCTGGCCTGTCTCAAGTGGAGGTAGCTCGATCACGCGTTACAAACGGCCCGAAAGTGGTCTCCCGGCTGTGGAGCTAATTCAAAACAAGTGTTACTATCACCAGGAAGGTCAACTAAGATTGCCACTGAGCATCAGCATCTGCCCAGTATAGCTTTAGGAGCATTACGACATAGGTGGACAACAGATTCTCTGCTTCCTTGTGACCTTGCTGCTCCATCTGGAAGAAGAATTTCCAGTCAAACAATCTACAGCCGTCTTGCAGAGACTGGCCTTTACGTCCGGCGTCCTATCTTATGCATCCCTTTAAATGCATCAAGCATTGAAGACCGGATATTGTGGAGCTGAAAACTTCAGTTGTACACACCACAAAAATGGAGACGTGTTCTTTTCGGTAATGAGTCGAGATGAGACAGACAAAATGGCTCTCGTCCAGTTTTCACCTGGAGAGAAAGTAGAGCTCGCTTTCATCCCTCATACATAGCAACAATCGACTGATTTCGTGGCAAAGGAATTTTTGTGTGTGGTGGCATAATGTTGGGCAGTCGTACACCCCTGTACGTTTTTGATGCGAGTTAACTCATTGCGCTGTAGAAATGAGATCCTGGAAGCCTATATCAGGTTTTTCTGGGTACTATGCACACGACTAAATTTTTGTGAACGAAAATGAGTGACCCCATAGAACTCACATTGTTGATGAATTTCATTAGGGAGGAGATATTTGCCATTTGGACTGGCCCCAGAACTATTGAACATATTTAGAATGGTCTAGAGGAAAAGCCATTTCTCAGCATATCTTCCCTTCCAGGATCTCCTAGAAATCAAGTCATGCTTTTAGAGAAATGAGCTTTGTGGCCACAAATATTTATTGTCACCCTTATAAACAGTATGGCGCTTCGTTATGAAGCTTGGTGATCAAAATTCAAATTATATAGACTTTTAATGAGTTAAACGCTTTATCTCTGATTCATGATTTTTCACTTTCTGATATATCCTGTATTTAATTCAAAATTAAAATATTTTCTATGGGGTTATGTTGCTATATTCTTTCTCACACTGTAATACGTCTCTGCGCCAAATTTCGTGAGAACACAGTAAATAATTCATCAGTTTTCCTATATTTTGTGTTTGTGACCTTAATTTTGGACATGAGCATATATTCGAACTATATTTAATATTATTTATCTAGTTTAAATTTTTAAGACAAATATAACTTTCATTTAAAACCAAAGATCACAGTTTTCTTGCTTTTTTCATATTATTTTATATTAACAACACATTTATGTTAATTTGTTCAAAATTTTGTAAAAAAGAAAAAATATGTTCTAATTTTACAAGCATTTTATTTTATCGAATACATAAAAATATTCATATTGTACGAAACCCATAATCGTGTCCATAACCCCATCGTGTGTGCTTTTCTGCATTTCAAAACACAAGTTCAGTTTAGTAAGTCAATTAGTATGGGCTTGAAATATTTTGCATTGAATTCAGAAATATATTTCAATGTGTCGAAATCTCAATTGTCTAACAATTCTAAATTAAAATTCATTCTATGACAATAATTGAGATTCCATTCAAATTGCCTCTCGAAATATTCAATGAACTCTTATAAATTAAGATAATTCCCCTTTTAGCAAATCACTTAAATATTCTACACTCAATTATATCTACCACATTAATATTCTATTCAATAGTCTATTATTTAAATATTCCATTCTCAATCGCTTATTGTAAAATTGCTTCCTTCCAACCTCTGGTAACAGTATCCTTAATTAATTGACATAAACTTTATAAATCACCAGCATTCATTATATATAATTTCCCGAAATGTATTTTCTGACTTTTTAAAGCCATAATCACTTCAAAGCTAACGCTTTAAGGTGGCTGACTACGTTTGGAGTAGGGATTTTGAAAAAGCGCATAAATGGATAGTTTTATTTTTATTTTTACTGTCACTTGAATTAGAAGATAGATAAAAAATTATTTTAAGAATATTATAATAAAACAAAACCATTTAAATGTATTTCTTTTGCCTAAAATAAAGAAAGAATGGCATATTTTCAAAACACTCTTCTTTTACGAAAAATGCCTTTATATAATAATATTTTTGCCTGTATAAGGTAGGATTTATACGACGTAGGATTCACATACAAAAGTTCACGGACTAAGCCTATATCATGAAAGATATTTACAGTAGAGCAACTTCTATTACTTTTTTATGTTATAACAACTCTTCACCTTTCCTAAAAGTAGTTTGTTCCAAATAACTTGCTCCTTGGTAACCACGGCGTCGTATTTTGTTGGTGAATGCATTTAGTAACCGGCGATTGAGAGAAATCGCGTCTGTTGAGCTGAAAATGAATATAAATTTGTGTGTTCACTTGAGAAAAATGCATGGAGACTTACGAAATGTTGAAACATGTATATGGCATTGATACATTATCACGAACGCAAGCTTTTGAGTGGCATCTACGTTTCAAAGAAGGCAAGGAACATGTCAAAGACTACGAATGCTCTGGATGTCCTTTAGACTTCCCGCACCTCTGAAAACATTGAAAATGTTTTAGCGGCAGTACGTCAAAACATGCTTCAAACAATAGTACAATTGGCAGAATTAGTTGGTATATCCGAGGTCACATGTCCTCGGATTTTGAGTAAGGATCTTAGCTTTTGCATGGGGTTTGTCAACAAATCATTCCCCGCATGCTACACTAAGACAAAAAGGCAATTTGAATGTAAATGGTGGGAGACTAAATCTCGGTTGTTTACAAAGATCCTTCCCTACTTGGCAGAATTGTTTTCGGGAGCGAGAAATTATATTTTTATACAACCCGCAATCCAAAAAAGCATCGGCAGTGCGGAAATCACCACAATCTCCACGAAAGCAGAAATTCCACAAGGTTCGTTGTAAAGAGAAGGCCATGCTAGAGGTGTTCAATATCCAGAGCAGCGTTCGTCTGGCATCTATCCCTGAAGGATGTACTGTAAACAAAGAGCTCTATGTAGACATATTGCGTTGCTTGCGTGAATCGATGTGAAAGAAGAGACCAAAATTGTGAGCCGAGCAGTGATTGGGTGGTTTTGCTCGACAACGCTCCTGCACACCGATCCATCCTCGTCACTGACTTTCTTGCGAAAACAACTGTTTTGCCATAACCTACATATTCCCCTGATTTTGCCCCCTGCAACTTCAGCACATTTTTTCAATTCCTGTTATTAGCTCACTCTCCCCCCTTATATATATATATATATATATCTTGTTCAAATTTTCAATCGTTAATAAAATACTTTCTATTCATCCAATCAAGTTCTAATAAATTTTTTTAAACTTGTAGTGAATAACACTTGATATTAATACAGTTTTTCAAATATTACTTTATTAATATTACCATTTAATTAATTTAATTAATTACCGGTTTTCGACGCCAACAGATTCGTCTCCATTGTTGTAATAACGTAACTTAACTGTTAAAGCAATGACAAAAGGCGTCGAAAGCCGGTTTTTCAGCCAAACTCGTCAAACCGGGCGTGCATTGTTACAACAATGCAGACAAATCCTACTATTCTTACATTTTTTCAATTCCTACTATTAGTTCACTCTCTCCCTAAATATATATATGTAGTATCCTTCCATGCCACTTGGAGTAACATCGGCTCCTAACTGGAACCATCTGATTAACTGTGACTGTGATTCCGGCAGAACTGAGTGCAAAACGTGGTGTTGAGATGATAGACATGTGTGTGTGTGTGTGTTTCACTTTCTGATATTAAGGACAGCCAACGCCCTCCTTTTTATTCTTTCTATTTTAATCTGTCTTGTGTCTCGTCACCTTTTTTTAACTAATTAAATATATTTCTATGTGGACAATGCCTTTATTTTCATTTCCGACCGAAGCGAGGTGTGAACCCTCACCACACACACACATATATGTGTGTATATATATGTATATATACATATATCTATATCTATACAGATATATGTATATTTTTATATACATGTATCTTGTTCAAATTTTCAATCGTTAATAAAATACTTTCTATTCATCCATTAAAAGTAGGAATTGACTTAAAAAAATGATTTTTTTTTCCTTGATGAACTGACACGTCGCTTGCAAAATCGCTGATTTCAGTCTGCAGACGAAGTTAAAAGTGCATCTCAGGTTGAATTAAGGAACGTGGCTAAAAATGGAACCCAGAAATATTTCTATGACCTTTACAATCGATGGAAAATGTTTGTTGTTTCTCAAGAGTCTTTTTTCGGAGGAGGATGTGTTTCAACTATTTAATATGCAATATTTTTTAAGTTATTGACTCAGTCCGGAAACTTTTGTATCCTTTCTCGTACATCGGAGTTGAACTAAGATTTTGAAATATATAATTTAGAAGTTGATTTATTCATATTTTATTATATCACAGTAGAGAAATTAAAGCAAAAAAATCCATTATTATTTCAATTAATCGTAACTCTGAAAATAATGTGAATTTTTAAATTTGTCCTTGTATAGAAGTCTTAGCTATATATATAGGCAAACTGTTATTGTTATAGAAGCATTTTTCTTTAAAAAAAAAGAACGTTTTAAAATTATGTCATTCTTTTTTCATTTTGGCCCAAAAGTTGCATTTAAATAATTTTGTTTTTTGAAGTAAAATTCTTAAAACAATTTTATAAACCGCATTTATTTGAATCTAAGCCGCAGACATGCGGCTTAGAATCGTAGGTGAAAAAATTCTTTGGATGTGGGAAATTAACATGATACTGACGGTTACAGCAGTGATTCCCAAATTGAGGGGTGTGCCCCTTAGAGCGGAGGGATAACCTCCAAGGGGGCGCGAACATAATGAAATGTCTAAAATAAATATTAATTTAAAAATATAGAGATAAATTAATTTACTAAAAGAAAGAAAAAGAAATACACTCTGATATAATAAATAATAAAATACCAATGTACACTTTTGTAATATACTTATAAATTAACCTGTACATTATAATACATTTGATGATTAATTCATCCACATTAAATTAAGAACAAGTTTAATAATTACTACTGACTTTTTCTTGGTCTTGTTAAAAACAAAATTTAATATATCTTGATAATTTGTGTTATTTATAATTAAAGTCATATTGTAATTCCAGCGTCCAAGTACATTATTATTGCATTCAATACAATGTTATTGTATGGGGGAGGGCGCGATGAAAATTATGATTGAAAATTGGTTCACCAATATTGAAAGTTTGAGAAGCACTGGGTTGCAGCAAATACAGGCTCAGGTATGAATTTAGAAAATTTAATACTAGTAAAATAAATTAATCATTCCCTATTTATTAGTTTTTACTTTAATTTTTGTAGAAATTTCTTATAAATATCATATATTGATAAACCTTTTTACTCTATATTTATTCTTTCACAAAAACTTGTTGAGAGTTTGGTGTGCGGCTTCGAATCAACGGCGGTTAAGATTCGAATAAATGCGGTATATATTTCAATTCAATTGACACTTAACATCAAACAGTTATTCGTTTATAATTTTTTTTTCAAAAATCACGGTTCTGAACGTAGTAATCTCAAGTCTCTTTATTCTTCATTACTCGTAACTAGATTGCTATTAACTATAATTGAAACTCTTTGTTTCTATCGAAGCACGAATTAAACAATCTTTGCATTTTTATTCACACTCAGACTGGAGAAATTGGCTAAATGAAATCCATATCGACGTTTCGATTAAGGATAATTCCTTGGAAAGAGTGCAGTCTGATATTGATTGCCATTCTAACAAAATTGATGTTTTACGCGTTTAATGTTTCGTAGAGAAGTAAATTCATTAATCAATAAACTCGTTGTAAGTGTTCCAGAATACTAGAAGTTTCCAGGAAGTTTATATTCTTTTTCGACATCGAGTTTCAATTTTGATGAGATTTATTGAAAATTTTAAAATACATTTTTATTTGATTTAATTATTATATTACTGCTGAGAGGAAACTCTTCTAACCATTAATACTTACTTTTCTTTTAGAATTAAGTACTGCTTTATATATTTTTAAAGGAATGCAATTTAGATTGTAGTTATGTATTTTTAATTTATATAATTTCGAGGGAAGCGAAGTTAACTTAAATGGAAATGATTGGAACATAAAACCAATTGTTCAATATTTATAAGCCTTTTTTACCCTTATTTAATTGTTTTTAATCCAGGGAATAAAAAATACATTTCTGTAATAAGTTTTTATACGTCAAATAATTGGAAAAATCATTTTCTAAAAATTAATTTCACGATTCTCAATATTTATAGGTAGAAGAGAAGTTCAAATGTGGTAAAAGTTGGAGTCGGTGGCAATTTTGTATAGTTAATATTTAAAGACATTTATTAAATATTTTTTATTCATGTAAATAATACTCAATTTTTTTCTTAAAATTCTAATCTTAAATATTTTTTTCCAAATCATAATTCTGAATACCTATTGGGAAACACATTTGATTTCATCTCACATTTAAGCATTAAAACCTATATTTCGAGTATTTATAAGTAACTTTCGCTAAAGGGATCAGACCTTGGATTTTAGATTGATTTAATTTACTTGTAAAAGAATATCATGAAAAATTACACGTGCCTTACTAAACGGCTCAAACTTTCGCTAAAACACTGCTGTGACTTTTAAATTAACTTACATTTCCTTTCATTTGAACACGCCGTATAATATATTTCATATCACATTTGTCCCTGTTTTTCATGGATATTTAATCTAAAAATTCCATCTCTTGTATTTTTGCACTTGAGTGGAAGAGCACACACCAAAATAAATCTCCTGATGTTAAAATTAAATGTTAATGCGATCAATATCTAAAAATCGTTTTTTTATTGCCACGTCTACAATTGACAAAATGAATACCATCTCATCGATGCATGAACACACATACAAATATATATATTGGTGTGTGGGTGTAGCAGGCGTATCCAGAGTGATAAGGAATCATTTTGTTTACCAACAACCTTATTTTATTGACTTTTAGAGACATCATAACACTTAACATCAAAAGCGAGTCATATATAAAAGGCGCGACAGAATTTTAACGTTGCTACATTATTGAAATACAAGCAGAGACGTGAATTTTACATAAACTTTCGGCTTATACTATATACAAAACGCCAATCGGAAGTTCCCCAAAATCCTATGATTTATGGTGAAAAGCTCCTCTGATTGGTTACAAGTTATCCAAAGATGTGCTTACATAACGACAAATCTAAAAACGCTGAGCATATAATTTTGAAGTTTAAATTTACTGTAAAATCTCTTTACATGTGGGTCAACTAGTAATTCATTAATTACGTTGAAGTCCTGGAGGTCTCAGGCCCATTTCAATTAAAAATCTCTTAAGAGAAAA
>BMAO01028574.1:0-20544 GCA_019973975.1 Trichonephila clavata | reverse complement strand
AAGTTAAATTTATTCCATATTGGTGCTACTCATCTCATGATATTACGCTGTATAACAAATCTATTCTGAATAATTCAAATTCTACTTAAGGTTATTAAATATAAATACAGAAACATAGAGTAATTTTAAATTTATTCTTCGATTTTTTTTTTATTGAATGTCGAACTTTAATCAATATCACAAAATTGCAAGACACGTACTCTTATGTATCACGTATAAAAGAAACCGTTCAATTATTTCGTAAAAGTTTAATACAAATTTAATTGAAGATTTTCTCCTCATCCAAAGCATTTAATATTATAAGCAAACATATCCAATAGCGTTATTTATGATATACCACAAAAAATGCAACAGAAAATAAGTCATGTTTTCTCTAACGTAAATACACAAAAAACACCATTTTATTTATTCAGATATTCAGATCCTTTGACGGAAGGGAAAAAAAGGGAAAAACAAATTCGTCGGAATACATTTTTGTCCCCTGTTTGTTTGCAGTTATCCAGCGTGGTGAAAACCAGAGCCACGAAACAGATTTGGCTGCATGCTTACATAGCATTGATCAGTCGTTGGAAGAAAAATGGTGTAACTAGGTGTATTTCCACTAAATCTGCCTTTGCGTAAACTCTGTCTCTTTAACGGAGTACCAGTAAACGCCGTTTAAAATATTCTTACTTAATAGAACTCTAAAATACATTTAAATTCCTGCAAAAATTATTAAATTAATCTTATAAACATAAGCCCAAAGAAGATAAATTTGAAATATCCTATATATGTATTTACATAAAAAATAATATTATAATACTAATCAATTTTCCCTTTAAGTTCAATTCTTCTTTTCACTTGACGACAATGAGATATAACTGATTATACTCGCAAGATCTATTGTAGATACTCTTTTCAAAATAGTAGAGTTTAGCCTATCATATGACGGAATAATATAGAATAAGAATAGAGAACTCTTCCAACTTCCATTGAACTTCACACATGGATCTATGAAAGAGGGTAATTTCTATATTCTGCTTGTCAATTCTAGAACTTTACGTTTTTATAATAATATCTTAACTAGCTAAGTTAGGGCTGTTTATGAAATTATCACATGTATCCGAACTTAATTCACTCAAAATGGAAGGGCAAGACACATGGGAAACTCACTTGGGGATGAGACTTTGTGTAATAGTAGTAATCTTTTAAGGTGTTTACTTCTCGATGTAATTGCGCTGAATGGGTTCAAATCAGACAATAATTTAACTGTTTTTCTTACATATTTTTTTTTACAATTTAATAAATTTTGTTAAAAAGCTTATTAAATGTTAAATAATTTATATAATTATTTTGTATTTTCAAAATAAATAGCTACTATAATTATATAAAATAGTTATAATAGTTATAATTTTTAATGATATACTTAAAGTATTCGACTAGGTTCGGAGACCAATTTTTTTAAAATTGATTTTCAGAATAAATTTATTGTTCCAAAGAAGATAAATAGGCTTTAAAAGTCAGAATTATTAAATAAATATCATGTATCACCCTTTGTTTTTTTTAAAATTATTTTTATGATATTTCAGCAAAATTTATGATGTTAAGTAAAACGCCATAAATAAAAATAAATTGCACTTTATGCAATTTTAATTTCATCGATATATTTCTTGATCCTCTGAATTGTCATAAACCACAGGATAAAAATATTTTAAGAAATAAATACTTTATTGCATTTAAATTTGATGATAATGATTTTCATCAAAATTACTGCGTGTTCTAAGCTAAAAATGGCTTTAAAATGTGATGAAATGTAGGTGTCTTAAAATCTGCGGTTTGTTACACTCTGAAGGGTACATAACATATAGTATATTACAAATTCCATGGAATTTGATTGGATTGTTTTGGAGATATCCCGTTTTTCGTGCACAAATTATGGTAAAAATTACATTTTTCAAAAAACGCATTAAAAAAATATTTTTATAAGTTAGATAAAGTAAATGCTTAAAAAACTTAAAAAACTCTCTAGTTTTATGTGTTAGTCCTTCTTCCTCAATAATTATATTTCTTTTTTTCCTAATAGCCCAAACATTACCAAACATCAAACACCTAAAAAGCACTTTTTCAACCTAGTCGGATACCTTAATATTATAATGTAATATTATTGTTTATTTTAGTTATATTTTATAGATTTATTTGTGTGATTGTAAAACTAATTAAAGGATTTGAAAACAATTGATCAAAATCAAGCGGTATACAGGTCACCAAAGCCACTGCGCAAACTAAGCTTAATTAAACTTATTTGTATATAAGCTGATATAAATTCTCCGAGTTGATTGTCCATTCGGAGGAATTACATTCAGAGGTGAACACACTAAAGGAGTAGTAATGTTACACAAAGTCTCGTCTGCAAATGAATTCTTGTGACGTAACCTCCCCTTGTTAGTTCTGAAATTATATACTTGCGTATGATGTTTATTTCATTGAAAACAATAAAATAATATTATTTTGCGTAAAATTACTACAAAATAAATACATTCTTGCTGCTGATGTGAACAAATGTAATATGTGCTACTGAAATCTGATACCATGCTACATTTCAAAGAAATCAGTTCTAAAATTCAAAATACCAAAAAATACGACTCATTCAGCTGTGTATGTGTGTATTCGTTTTTTTAACAAGCTTCAAAAGAATAATAATGAGAAAACTTCAAATATGCCAATCATTCTCCTTTGATTGAAAAAAGAAAGAAAAAAATAGATAACAGAAACTTTTATCAAAGCAAGAAACAAGGACATTCATACTAGAATATTATAGGAAGCACACTGGACTAAAGCCAACAGTTTTACGATATATCAAAAATTAAACGAAGGAAATTTCGCTTGAACTTGCTTTACCCTACACAAACTGCTATTTAATTCTCTTAGTCAACTAAGGATTACATTTGGTTTTGAGATATTAATTTATACGTTACAAAATGATTATCTAACAACGTAGAATTAAATTTGAAGCTCTCATTTGTAATTTATAAAGCATATTGGAAGACATTTAAAAATCTAAAGATTAAAGAGAACTATGATAAAATTAGTTTTCTTATTAATTTTACTTTTCTTAACATGCATAAAGGTTAATTTAATTATTCAGATATCTTTGTACCTAATTATACCTCGAATGAACTATTTTTTTTTATAATTATGAAATAAAAATTATGTTATTAATATTTAAATAAAGAGATGACAAAAAGGTATCAGTATAAAATTTTGAAATTTGCATGTTTCTAATTTACTTTTACTCGAATATACATTTACATAGTTATCATAAATTATCTGCAATGATAGACCTCATGTTTCAACTCAACTCCATTCTTTTTTCTATAGTCGGCTGGGTGGGATGTTTTTTTTGGCGCTGGCTTTGTACGCCCAAGTTTACGCGTTTGATACCAGCCCAAGTCAGTGGATTTTCATGATGCGCACAAAATCGGCAGCGCCCATGTCTTATGATTATACGGCATGTTAAAGATCCTAGAGTGTCTGCTCGCTTTTTCGCTCTAGAGCAAAATTAAATTCTAGTAAAATATCGCATCACCAGAGCTTAATTCCTCCATCTGAGGAGGAAACTGGGCGTCAAAGTTACATTGCAAAAACTAGCATTCATCTATACGATGCCACATTAAAAATGATACCAGCTCCCAGGGAATGCAATAGATCTGCTATGGTAAAACACCAATTCACAGCCCTATTTGGGGGAAAAAATTCTTGTTTTTGAAAAATTTCTGTGTATTAAATAAGTTTCCATTTATTGATTAAAAGTACCTATATTCATGAAATGCCCTTCATTATATGCAATGCTTGAATTTATTATCGTTATTGCTATTATTTTCTTTCATACACTGTTGTCTTTTTACTTACTTTGTTTTTTAGTACGTTAATCAATGTTAAGTAGAGGTATGTTTAATATCCAGTGTTTTAAATTCATAAATCTAAAATGTAGCTATTTAAAATGATGTATTCAGTCACACCAAAAACTCTTTCAATACTGTGACTGACTACTAAAATTAATCTTCTTTTACGAACTTATAAAAAATACGTAAAACAAACATTAGAAATCATCATATATTTACAAACATTTAACTGTAATGTGTTGTTCTGTTGCTTTTGCCACCTGATCGATAGTAACATCAGATCAAGGTCCTCGAAATTCATCGCGGCTAAGGTCTAGAATTTTACGCCTGTCATTAGCCTAAGCTTTTGAGCCCCCATGAAGGTGACAGTGTGATTTTGCTCGGTACAACACGATATATGGCAACACCATTCGGACCCACAGAATTAACGAGCACGTTCTCCGAATATACTCGGCGGCATTTGGTGGCATCGGGCATCGAGCCCATGCCTTCCGGTCTGGAGTCCAATGCTCTAACCACTAGGCTACCCGCGCGTCCAACAATAATGTAAAATTTTTATTAAAATATTAAATGTAATGTAAATATTTTTATTAAAATATGAATATCTTCACCCTTTCTTTGAAAGCTCTGTTTCGAAAGCATGCTTGCCTTAATATAATTTTCAAACTGTTTTGCGATTTAAATCATGTTGTGAAAGATTATAAATAATAACATGGTATAACTTTGGCAAGTCTTTAAACACTGTAAGAATATGTGTAATGCAAATTAAAATACAAAAGTTTGTAATACTGTAAATCTATTCATAATCATTTTAACAGTTTATATATATATATACTTTTCAAATAATATTTTTAACAGAGCATTAAGCAATTAAATATAATTCTTACAATCTATGATTGCGAAAAACTTCTGATTTGAAATTTTAAAACCACAAAAGAATTTAAATTTAAGAAAATTTTATAATTTATCAAACTAAATCTTTCAAATTCTTTTCTTTCTCCTGCATTTTGTAAAGATTTTTTTTTAAATTGTTTACTTCATATATAAATTATAACTAGTTTCATTTATTAAATATTTTAAAACACCGTTTTTTAATGTTTATGTCTAGAATGGAAAAACTATAAATATGCCTAATCACATTCAATTGTTTATTACGAAGAAACGATTTCTAAATAAGAAAAAAACATCATTTTTCCCTATGTATTCTTAATATGCTAAAAAATAGAGCCATCGCTAAATAAAGGAAGAACACACAGAATAATCTGCATAATTCTCACTGTTATTTGATAAAACTAATATAATTCTTTGCGGCAGGACTAAATTGTGTTGTTAAGGGATTCAGTAATTAGTGAACACATTTAATTAATCTCAAAGTAAAAATATTTCTAATACTGATATCATTTTTCACATAACAATTTTTACAACGTTTTTAGCAATGGTTACATCACTCAATTTAGAAAATTCTGTTCAATTCTCTCAAAACCGAAAATTTCAATACCATAATTTTAAATATACGTTAGTAAATAAAGTTCGGAAAATTTGATTTGTAACATGCCAAAATATTTACATTTGGACCTTTCAATTTATTAAAATAAAGAAATAAACTTAAAAAGGCTGTAAAATCCTGATTTTTTAAATTTCACTTAATTCCCTCCAGTAGTTTATGAAAGATTCAAAAGGAAAGTCACGAATGAAAATCAGTCATATACTTATATATATATTCTTAAGGGGCTATGTACTTGTTTATAAAGATTAATTATCGATCCATTGATTATGGGTTAATAGAAAAACGAAAATATATATGAAATGGCTCATCAAAGCATTACAATATGTATTGTCTTGTCTTAGATATCTCTAAAACTAATATTGAAATTCGAAAAACAGTTTGGTGCATGTGTTATTTCAATTAAAATACCTTCTCAATTGTGTAAAAAATGATTCAATAATGAAAAATTAAATGTAAAAAAAACTTTTTAAGAACAAGCTTTTATTTAAACGCGCTAAAAAGAATAAAATAAACTTTTCCTTTAAAACTTTTTTTACTATCAACTTATAACGTCATTACACAATTTATATGATATAAAAGCTTGTCGCAATATTTAAGTACTCATATTTACTTAGTTTGAATTTTTAAAAACCAAAATCAATCAGGTCAAGTTATTTATTTTACTTGTTTATCTACACAGGTAAATCTCGCGACAAGCTTTTATATCATATAAATTGTGTAATGACGTTATAAATTGATAGTAAAAAAGGTTTAAAGGAAAAGTTTATTTTATTCTTTTTAGCGCGTTTAAATAAAAGCTTGTTCTTAAAAAAGTTTTTTTACATTTAATTTATTTTTTACTTTTTAGTTATCGCTGGAGAGGTTTCTCAGCCTGTTCAACTCAATGAACGCTGGTTCGCCATCCCTGGTTTAGCTGAATTAATTCCCGCAAAATGGGGTATTAGACAAAAAACACAATTTTTTTAAATCCGTAATTTTTAAGCAATTTTTTCAATTTTCATGCAGATTTTGGCTAACATTGTTCTACACACGAAAAAAAAGTTTTAGTGAGATTATCTTCATAAATGACAAAGTTATTAAATGTTTAATTAAAATTTTGACTATTTTTGAAAAACTTAAAGAATATATTATTTATTTGAAATATTTTGAAGATAAGGGATGTATTTCTCTAACATATTAGAAGAAAATTTTAATTGTTATTAAAAACTTCAAAAGGCATTTAAATATTTGTATTAATCAATAAAATGCTTAAGACTAAAAACGCATTTTGTAATCAAAAAAGAAAGTTTTATCAAATAATGATAATTTTTTGCTGGACATTGAGTAGCTTCTACGTAAGAATTTAGTTTTTTTTTAATTGCTCAGATCATCTTTAGAAACTTGATTTTGAAAAAATCAATAATTAAATTCAAATAAAATTAACAGATTCTATTTGTAATTAAATTTAAGGACACATGTCGTAGTGTGTGTTTAGATTACTGGTGATAAAATGAGGTATACTTAAATTACTCGTAGGCTTAAAATTAGAAAATTTCTTTAAAAAATTACTTCATTTTATTGTAAAATTATTTTTTTTAATCGAAAATATATTGCATTTCTAGATAATATTTTTCTCTTATTGTTTTCCTAGCGGATTTCTTTTTGATGGGTAAGATACATTAAAAAATGATCTTTCCGATTCTGTAATTATTTTTTGTCTGAGTTTCATAGATTAAAGTTAGATAAATTATTTAAAGAATTTCTTCAATACTCCATCTCAGTTTAACTTGGCAGCGTTGAGAAAGGTATACAATGTACCAATCTACTTGAAAAATAGCTCTACTTTTTTGTTTTGAATTTAAATCCAAGGAAATAGATAGGAATTTTTAAAAAAATTGCATACGTTGTAGAAATGTAATTATTTTTAAGACAAAGTTAATTAATACTGTCAATAGCGCAACGTTATGAAATTCCAGTTTGGCTGAAAACCGATTTTCGACGCCAACTTTTGTTATTGTTGTAACAATAAAATTATTACAACAATGCAGATATATCCAAGTTAGCGCCCAAAACTAGTTTAACGTTTTTAATTAATATCTTTTTAATTAATTGCAATATCGGAATATAAATGGTCAAAACATGCATTGTCATCCAAACTAAACGTGTATACAAAATTTCAACTCAATGGGAGGAAGATATCAGCTTCAAAATTGAGTTGCAAGATTCCACCCGAACAAATTACATACATACATACATACATACATACATACATACATACATACATACATACATACATACATACATACATACATACATACATTGTAAGTTAAATAAAAGCTTTTAAAAATACTGTTTGAGGTCAATTTATTCAATAATGCATTCCAATAGTGATTTAGTGTTCTTGCATCCATATTGATTTTATCCATTTGTGATAAGAATTTTAAAAATTACCAAGGATATTGTATTTCTGTTTTTGACGACACAATAATATTTTCTGGGTTTATTTGTGTGAAAATATGCATGCAAACATTTAAGAATGAGTGTTTGATGTATATCAAATTTTTAAGAAATTAGTTTTGATAAATTTATAAAACCTAGATACTTTTTTAATACGGATATATTTATATACTTGTATTCGAAATTGTTTGGCAAAAAATTTAAACAAGGCATACATATCAATTTTTAATATGATGTTCCATCCAAACATAATATTCTCTTATTTAGCTATAAAATGTACTGAGAGTAACATTTTTTGTTAGATTAAAACGTGCGTGATTACAATCGAGAAACAGAATATTAAACTGAGATAAAATACCCTCCGATATTAAATGTAAGTTTTAAACAACAAAAAATAAGTTCAGATTATTATTCTTATATTGAAATTTTTAAGACAAACGCAAAAACATCATTCAAAAAAGATAACAATCATGAAAATCACCTAATTGTATATAATATTTTGGTGCAGTTATTATTGTTACATTTATTGCTTTGTTTTATGATAGCCATCGAATAGAAATCCGAAATAATTGCCAATTATCTCGTCACATTTCAAGAGAAAATCATCAGCAAAATGTGACATTGCAATCAAGTTATGCAATTTATTACAATGTTTGGAAGATTGATAAACATATTTCTATATATTAAACCGTAAGATACACGAGTAGAATACACAGGAGATCGGTTGTTGAAATACTCATTCAAACATAAAATCATCTGAAATAACAACTAAATAAACTCAAAAATTCCAACTAAAATAACAACTCAAAAATCAAAAAAAATGCGTGTTCATTAATTAATATTAAGCTGTTAAAAGTTTATTAGTTCAATCACAGCTCAAACGTCGTCTCAATTACGTATCGTCTCAATTACAGCTCAAACAATTCTATTTGGGACATTTCTTCTCTGAAATGGATAAAAGTTCATTGTTCTGTAAATTCTAGATAGTAGTTTTGAAAAAGGATTAATTCATAATTACTCTATCATGCATTTTTTATAAATACTATATAATAAGACGTATTTATGAAAATGAGAGGTAATCTCTCTCTCTTTCTCTCTCTCCCTCTCTCTCTTTATATCTCTCCCTCTCTCTATCTCTCTCTATCTATCTCTCTATCTCTCTCTCTCTATCTCTCTCCCTCTCTCTATCTCTCCCTCTCTCTCTCTCTATCTCTCCCTCTCTCTCGTTATATATATATATACTTTCCTGCGACACATCTCACACACCAACGCTGTGTATTGTGTTGAAAACAACAGTGTAATCATTCGCATGCATGAAATTCTAAGCTATATAAATTCGAATAGGTGCAATAGTCCTCTATCACAGAAATGATCGAAGCACATGTTACCTTGTCAGGGAACTGAAGTACTCTAAATTGTGAATGTACGAATGTACTACTGATCTGCAAGTGGGAGGTAATCTTTGTCTGTCGGAATATTGCCGCACCAGTAAGACTTAAGAAATTGAGCGTTTGAAAACAAAGCGTGCTGTCCAGAACTATCTAGCATAATCGTAGTCTAACAATAGCATCAGATATCCGAAACGGCTATAAAGTGGAATACCATATTTAAGGAAGAACATCTGCACAGTTTTAACGTTCGAACAGCCACCCATAAGACTTTGAGCAGGAAGTTCATCATCGCAGCTGGGCTAATCGGTTGAAAAAACAACAATGAGCAATATATTTGATTTGATTTTTATTAAGACATTTTCTCACGACTTGACAACGCTGGCCAGGAGTTCGCAACTTTGATCATTCACCTACGATGGTCATGATGTACATAGGGGAAATATTGTTCTTTGAAAGACGACGTATATCTGTTTCGCTGTCTTCGAATCAGATTACATGATCTGAGTTTAGCGTCTGCCTGGGAAACATTTCCTTCCAAAATATGTTATGAGTAAAATTCGGGAAAGTCTGTGTTATTTTGTAGGAGTGTTTATCATGCTAAGGTCGGAAATACTTCGTCACAGTACCTGCTTTCAATGCCTAGGTCTAATGCACCAATTGGGATTATCACACTTTCCACGTTATGGTGGTCTTACGAAATGCAGCATGTTTGCTTTCAGGTCAACTCCTGCTGTCATGTTGCGAGGTCCACCAAGGCTTGGTATGATAACAATGAACTGGCCAACATATAGTTCAGATTTTAACACTTTTCACCACAAGTTAGAACAAGTTAGACTGCCGAATGAAGAGGTATCTCTACTGTGTGCAAAATTTGTTCTGTGAACTGACCTGTCGTCCCCAAAAGAAATAGAAGAAACGGCAGATTGCAGACGCACTATGTTTGGTTTTAAAGTACGACTCGGAGCGTCGCTGCTGCAAATGTCTCTCGTGAAGATTTCACCAACTTTAAATGATGAGCAAATATAATTTTCTATTTTTATAACCTGTCCATTTACTCCTTGTTAGAAAGTTTAGAATCTAAGAGAAAGTTCCTTTAGCAGAAAATGTTACTTCTTCAGAAACGTTAATTCTCCTCATAATACCTTTTAACAACAATTTGTTTCCTTTATTCATCTCATATATTTGAACAAGCATCTCCATTTTAATTTAAATGAAAAAAATATGCATTTATATTCGAAAAATTTTAAATACAATGAGTAAAAAAAAATTTATCAGGCGAAATGGAACTTAGTAATTGCTTGGCATGTTAGAGTTCATAATGAAATTTCTAAAAATATACACGAGAAACATTGGTCTTACAAATTTAAAATTAAAATTCCTAATCTTTTTGCAACTAAATAGAAGTACTATAGACATAAATTGTATTTATTGCACAGTGTTTCGTTTTATGTGCATAGACATTGAATTTACATTAGAATTGCAACACATTTTAAATTTTTAATCGTAATGCATAACGTTAAGTAAAATTCAAACCACAGTGAAAAGGTTTAGTATTAAACATCTAGATGTATTGTTAGATATAGTTGCAACAACTTTTCTACAGAAGCATTATATTTCCACATTTAGATAATTGTAGTGTAGACTTAAGGATTGGACTTTTATGGTCCATAGAATCTGTTATTATGTTGGAATAAACTCTTTTTTCAATTAATTTTACACTATTAGTCATTGAGCAGTTTGAATGCTTTTTTAAATTATGAATCGCTGTTTTACTTCCAATATTAGCTTTACATCGTTAATAAATTTAAAATTCACTATAACGAAAATTATAAAAATGTACTGAAGTAAAGGAAAAGCATGAAATGTTGAGCATCGCATTTTGTACATTTTTAATGAGAATTGATGCAAAAATAATTTTTCTATGTTCACAAGATTTATTGTGGTCCCCCCCCCTTATTGGAGTTCTAAAAACCCTTTTATTATTATTTAATCACAATTACAACCGTCAGAAGTCATCAATAATCTTAAAAAATAAAATAATTATCAATAATAAAACTCAAATCAATCAGTTTAAAATCATCAGAGCTCAGATAAAATCACTGAGGTGAATAATGAATACAGATTTATTCGTACAAAAAAAAAATTGGGAGGAGAGAAATGAAGCTGTCAGTTAACGATAGTATAAACTTCAGTGTGAAAAAATATTATGTTTATCTTCAAAATTATTGTGAAACAGGTCTTCTATTTTTATACATCAGAAATCGATTAAAAACATTAAAAATAAAAAAAGAAAATGAAACATTTAGTGAAATACCTATAATCTGCATATTTTGATTCGATTTGTATTAGATCTAATTACAAAAAAAAAAGATATTTTCTTTAATAATTCAGTTTTGCATTAAGATTTCATTGAACTAGCTACATTTAATGCCATTGCTGAATTAATAACCAGAATAGTTTTATAATAATTGATTATCAAAATCAGAAACACAGGATATACAAATAAATATACGATTTAAAATCCTTTTAAAGTAACTGTAAAATATATCGTAAGAGCACATTTCCATGACTACAAAGGTTCCTTTCAAGAAGGTATGTCATTTTAAAATGGGTTGTATTGACAGAAATATCAATCAGAAAACTAATATATCCATGAAATATTTGAAGAAATATTTTTTTAACTAAAGGCAATGTAATTTCTACAGTTAATGTATTTTTCTGCGTACTTTTGGCTTACATAAATATGTGTGCAATTGAAGAATGTAAATGCTTTCAGAAATAATATAAAGCAATAAAATTGTGGTGACCTGTAGCCACCCCGTACACTATTACATTCCTGTCTATCTGTAGGTGGACTTAAATGATCAAAAGACATAATTCCAATTCAAACTGATATATTGATGCTTATCAGTATATAAGATCAGACACAACACAATTCTAATTAAGATAAATAAACTAGAGTGCAGTGAAGAGGAGGGACATCAATACAAGCGGATAATACAGAATTTCAACTGAAACTAGGAAAGCTTAAACGCGCACAATTACAACTACGCCTCCAATAATAATCTGATTTTCTTAATCAAAGTCACTAACCTTATATTTTACTGCTACGGTTCCTTCATGATGAACTTTTGGCACTTTATTTGGCTGGATGAATTGGTGAAGACTCTACGCTCCGTAATAATGAATTTTACTACTTTAAATCCGCTTCTCTTCGCGTACATCAACACGTATCAGGCTCGCTTCACTTGTCAACAACTACGTGTCGACTTCTCGATCTTTAATTCACTTGACTTCTCACTTCCTCTTACTTAGCTCCAACTTCGCTTCTACTTAGCTTTCTTCAACTCGCGAAAACCGAATTTATATAATATTTCATATTTAAATAAATCACGCCTGGCTCTCGGTGAAGATTGGTTGAAATAAATAAATTGCTTTAAAGGAAAAAAGAAGAAATTAGTGAAAGACCGTATAGATCCATCACAAAATGTTTGCATTTCTTAATATATAATTAACCATTTAGAATTAAAATTTTTTAAGTATAACACCATAAAGGAGTACTACTATTGCAGCAAGAGTCTCATCCCAAAATGAATTTCCTTTCTCCTTTTAGTGCAGTTATAATTTTTTTTACAGATACGTATATTGGAATATGATACATAATTAATCTCACGTTCTATTTTTCGTGTATCAGTTATATAAATTATTTATTAAGCCCATTGCATCCACAATATTTTGTTAATATCAATTTAAAAATGTTAAATTTGACGCGATTGTTTTTAAAAAGTCTAAAAGAAAAAATAATTATTAAAGATCAACACGCTGTTTATAATAAATTATTACGATAAGTGAAGTTTGAATGTATCTTTAATATTTTTTAAGAACCTAAAAGTGCTTTCTATGCAAAACTTGCATTCCATTTTGTCGCTAAATATTAAAATTTAACTTAATTGCACTGAGTTAATAAAAATGCACAGAAATGGGATTCTTTTAAAGTGCAATGCGATTCAAGCACGCCACTGTACCTCCTATCGCTGTTTCCATCATAAGTATGCAAGGAGAAAACCATAGAGAGCGCAAATCCGCATTAGAAATTCTCCACTTTTTCACCGCCAAATGGAAATGACTTAAGAGACCGGGAAAGGAAAGGGGGATACAAAAAAATCCTCTTGGAATATGCTGACAGGGCTTATATTTGCGCCAAAGTAGGTAGTGTGTATCCAGGTTTTAAACTTAAGCTGCTTTTTTTAATGCAACACTTCTTTATTCCAATAATATTTTTTTCTGCCTCTCAACCTACATTGCTGCATGTACTTTGGAAACACCACTATCTCACCTTTCTATAAGCTTTGGTTAAAAGTTTTCTCAAAGAATTTTCGCGAAGTTTTCTCTCTGTAATTTTTTCTCACTCTCATTCCTGTACACATCCCCTTGTAATCGAAGAAGACTCCGAGATGGTTTTTGTACATATACCTACAGAAGTTTGACTTAAAAGTGCTCCACTTTTTAATTTTTTTTTCTCTTCGGATTTTTTTCTCTGTCCGATACAAGAAAGAAAATGTTAAATATGGGAAATTTTCTTTTTCTTAGACATTGCTCTCATGTTCTACTTCTTAACTGATATCATGTGTGTTTGCTGAGGGAGATCAGGTTCTCGTAACATTTTAATGCCTGTTTGAAACTTTATTATTTCCAAGTTACATACTATGTTTTTATTATAATCGTCTCAAAGTATCTATTTTGAAAAATATTTATTTGCTCTTAAGAGATTAATTTTAAGATACTCTTAAAACAAGGAAGACCAAATGTTTTTCATAAATCACCTCGTAAAATAATATACAAAGTTATTCTTTTTACAAATATTTATATAGAGATATTTGCATAAGGAATTAAACTTCATAATGCCTAGTTTGGTTATTTCTATACAATCTTTTAATAACATGCAGAGTAAACAAAAATATACAACTAAAAGCAGATTTCAATGACTTTATCCAGATGTTGTTTTTAGAAATATATACACAAATGCTGTTCGCTGTTAAAAATGTATTATTCGTCAATTAAGCCTTTTGAAAAATTACATATATATATATACGAACTTGAGGGAAATTTTTATCTAGATTATATATCATTTGCATTCATTTTCTCATTTACTTCAGTAAATATATTTTGATAATGTAACAAAGCCATTTTGTTTCTTATTATTTTGAAAACATATTACCAGATATAACTATATAATAAAATAGCATACATTTTCCGAAATATTAAAAAAGTGTTTGTATAACATGATATTTTATTTCAAACACTTAACTAATCGGTTATTTTCTTAAACATTTTCTTCTTGTAGTTTACGGTTAAAGGCAGAGAAAATGTTTTTCAGAGTTAAAACAATCATAACATTTAAAATTTCATTTATTAATAACATTAAAATTAAAGTTATTTTTAAATTCCTTACTTTTGAAATTCACAATTTTATCACATACCATGGGTTCTAGAAAACTTTTAAAAGTTCATTATTCAGATTATTATACGTGACGTGAATATTAATGTATCTAATTTTTTTAATTTAAGCACTTTTAGAGATCAATCCATTTCTTCACTGTGAGTAGAGAAATTATCATATGGCATTTAGGAATTAAATGACTGTTACTTTTTGGGGGTAGAGTCGATGTTTCAAGTGAGGAATGTTTAACATAAGATTTTTTTTAAAAAAATGGGGGAGAACAAATTTGATAGGATTTTGAAAACCAAATCGTGTTGTAAATTTATTCGTGTTGAGAAAAACCTGTTTGAGAAATACTGTTTAGAAAAATCCGTTGCTCAAGTTATTGCTTATAAGAAGAATACATTTCCGACTGTATGCACAGGCATAAATTTATTTTAATAATGCTGATTTTGTAAAACCTGATGCACTGTCGTAATTTTTTTTTCAATTGGAAGATATTCCTTAATTTTGTTATCATAAAATCGTTAATATTTTCAAAAGTCTTATGACAACATCTACAGTGACATATGCCTCATTCATCGAGCTCTGTAAAAATACAATATTTTTCCATGTAATATATTTTTTTCATCGTATAATGACAAAGAATTTTAATTTCTTAAATTATAGATTAAAATATTTAGAATATAATAATAATTTGCACATTATATTGCTTATCCAGATACAAAATTTAAACTTAACTCTTTTTTTGTTTAAACGAGTTTTATTTTACGACTTGTAATTTCAAAATTATTTTTTAAATTTAAAAACTGATAAAAAAAAAGGATTTGTAAAATTAAACATAAAAGCAGAATATATTGCACAATAAGTTTTGTGTTAAAATATTTCTAAATATCTTTTTTTACAAAAAAATGTAACTAAATTATGTTTAGTAAAAATGTTTTTAAAAAATTCCCACGTTTAAATTGCACGTAGTGCTACAATATAGATTGAACAAATATTGCACAGTTTAGATATAAAACGTATAAAATAAATATATTTGAAGAACACAAATGTAGTTTTCTGTTTCAAAATAATTTTCCTTTTTATGCGTTAAAAAAATTACATTTTTTCTTCAATTACCATAAAATCGATGGTATAAAGCGCACCTATGGTTTCAAGCTACAATTTTTTAGATATAATCCCCGTATAACACTCATACTTTTTATTACGTAGAATCCAAAAATATATGTATGCTGTTTGGGTGGAATTGTATTTATTATTATTCTGTATTTCATTATTATTCTGTATTTCATTATTATTCGAACTGTATTTCATCATTAATGTGTTTTATGTACTCATTTATACGCTGTATTTAATTTATATTAATTTCTTAGCATTATTTACAATTTCTATTTCACATGTATTTTCTGTAAATAAATAGTTTTATCCTCGTTCTTGTTACCAACGCCGTCGATTCTATGTAGCCTTTTCACAATGGCAAGTTTTTGTTTTTCTTTGTTAATTTCTATTCAATTCTTAGTATTATTTAATATTTCTATTTTATATGTATTTTCTGTTAAACAAGTAACATAAAAAAATTTTAAGTCATTTCCTACTTTGAATGGATGAATAAAAGGTATTTTATTAACGATTGAACATTTAAATAACATATACTATATATATATATATATATATATATATCCAATGAGGCTGTGGATTGATACTTTTACCATTGCAGACCTCATACATCGCCAGGAGCTGGTATCATCATTCAAGTGTGGGTTTGAAACCACAATCTTGGGTGCAGAAGGCCAGAGACAAACCAACCACACCACTCAGCTGGCCAATATATATATTTATATAGGGAGAGAGTTAGTTAATAGTAGGAATTAAAAAAAAGAGTATGATTTGTCTGCATTTTTGTAAAAATGCATACCCGGTTTGGTTAGTTTGGCTGAAAAACTTGTTTTCGACGCCAACTTTTGTGTTTGCTTTAAACAGTTACATTATTACAACAATGGACATGGATGTAAGTTGGCGTCAAAAAACCGGTAATTAATTTAATATAATTAATTAGCCGGTAATTAATGAATCAATGTTTGAAAAAACTGTATTAACATCAAGTGTGTCAAATAGTATAAGTTTAAAAAATTTATTTGAATTTGATTGGATGGATAAAAAGTATTTTATATTAACGATTGAAAATTTGAACGAGATAAATATATATTTAGAGAGAGTGAGCTAATAATAGGAATTGAATAAATAGTTTTAGCCTCGTGCTTTTACCAACATCATCGCAATGGCAACGTTTTGATTGTTTTTGCGTTTTGTGTTATATAATCTGTGTGGAATATTGAGTTGTTCTGTCTTGCGCTAGAAGTTCTCGCCGCACTAGCTGGTGGCATTTGTTCTAAATCTTTTTGCGCCAAATTAAAGTTGTTGTTTAAAACTGAAGAGTCATCATTTAATCCTGTGTTGAGGACATGTGTAGTGCACTTATGTTTTAAAATAATTTATTTGAGATTTTATATTCCAGGCTTTTGAAAAAAACAATTTCTAATACAGCCCATTAAGTTAAAAAAAAAAGGCATGTCATTTCTTTTAAATAAATAACATTTCGACATTTGTAGTTGTCTAATTTTCTTATTCTCATCTCTTTTTATTATTTTTTAAAGCTATCTTTCACATTCGGTGTATAACGCACACCCATCAATTTCGATCTCAATTTTTGTATTAAAAGTTCGAGATATTCATCGGATTATATGGTATTCAAAAATTGCTTCTAATTCTTTACTTACACGTACAACAGTAATAATATCTTCAGAAAAACAATTATGCTTATTTTTAAACTATTATGCAATATCTATCTCTCTCTCTCTCTCCTTAACATACACATCATTGTATTTTTATAATAATTTCGGATGAAAAAAATATCATAACTTCATTTTAATTCTTTTCTAAGTTTAGAACGTTCAGAAAATATTTACATAAGCAACTTAATCGTGAGCAAACCATACCTCATATTCTCCCAATGTCTAAATTAAAATATACGTATAAACATGAGACAAACCCAAGTAATGAACACAGCCCTACTTAAATGAACGTCACGTCTCAGTCGTAATAAATTAGTCTCTAAATATTTTTCTCGTCGGCTTCCCTAAAACCCAAATGAAATACTCAACCCTAATGAGTCTTCCTTAATCTGTACTTTAGCATTAATCTTCCTACAGAAAACCACTTACTCCTGAAAGAGCTTTAAATGCAAAATTTCGTACGAAAAGTGATTTGGATCCAGTCAGGGTTGAAGTTTAAGCAATTATTCTCGAATAAAAGCAGCTGAATGCTCGATGGGAAAATCCCAAAAAGAATTATTTATTCCCCCCTTAAAATTCGGCGAGGATTGCTCAGAAAAGACTTCAGAGCGCGCGGCTTTTATATAATGCTTTCGCCCTCTTTCTAACAATTAATCCGATGCAGAGTCGCTCAAGCGCAACACGCCACGTCAAAGTCTTCAGGAATAATTATTTAGCAACATTCAGTCAATAACATCTGATGCTTTTCCCCATTTCGATCCCAATGTGCGTAATTTCGAGAAACTAGAGGGGAGCTAGAGAGAGAGAGAGAGAGCAAGACGTCTGCTGAACTGCATATCAAGTTCCTGAATTAATAAGTGTCCTCGGCTCTGATTGAATTTCGAAGTTTCTCTCTCTCCCTCTCTCACTGGAACATCGTGGAAATATCGGATTGGTGAAATGGCCGAAACTGCTGGGAAGATACAAATTTAAATGAGTATACATGAACGGTGTTCAAGGCAAAGCGAATCAGAACCGAAAAGTGGCATTTGGAAATGAGATTTGAGACATTCACCTGCTGTTGAATTCCACATTGCAATAATTAGTTCTAAATTTGCTCTGTTTTAACTTATCTTTTAAGGTATCCAATTACCCTAAAATTGTGAATTTTGCCAAAAATTGACAATTTTTTTTTATGAATGTATTTTATAGGTCATCTTATTAGCTTTATAAAATACCAAGTTCATCATTTTCCTTTCACTAGAACAAAAACTACAAATGTTTTAGTAAACGCAGATGTCATTACTTCAAGCAAGATGTCATACTTTAAAACGCGTTTTACTCGAAACGTGATTTTTTGAAAATAATCAAACGGGGTCAGCGATTGCTAAACAAGTTTTGAAAATAATTAACTGAAATTTTTTGTGTAACTTCCGTGTAATAGTAGAAGTGTTTTAACGTTCAAATTTATCAATCACTGTTTTTTATTACAAAATTTACAGTCCCTTATGTAAATATAATCACTGTTTTTTTAAGCAATTTCGTATAGTAACTGAAATAAAGTGCTCTAGTTTTTGTAAAAATTAAAATATCTCTTTTCCTGAAGGTCATTTGGACAATGAATAGCATAGCAATACATCAGAATTGAAAAATTGATAATTTGTTCATAAGCCTTTGGTACAGAATGGACCGCGTTTATTTTACTTTTTGTCAATTTTTACCCATTTTTTCCCATTTTAGCTACAATAATTTCTTTTTATCTTTTTAATTTTGGCATATTTTTCCGTAAATGTTCTAAAAAAATCTATAAACCACAAAAAAAATCCACAGATCATTTTTTTTTAAAAAAAAAGTTATCGCAACCAGTCGGATACCCTAAAAGTGCTATATCACTCAGCAAGATTATTTGCTATTTATTTAATTATTTATGGTGTCTGAAATTTTGTTTTGAGAAAAAAAATCTGCTTTTACTTCGTTTATTTAATATAATTTTATTTAAAAATCTGTTCGTTGAAAGCAATTTTTTAGAATTTGTGTTTTTCTCAGTTTGAAGTAATGATCCTAAATATAGAACTTACATCTTCTAGTGTAGATATCATACGTATAGAAAAAGAAGTACTAGTTCCGAATTGATTTCATGTGCGTTCAAAAGTAATAACAATGTTATTCATTAAAAATACTGAAGAAAACACAAATAAAATTTTCAAAAAAATTAAATGGGCTTTGGGTACAGTTTTTTTTCAAGTGCTTACAGATTAAATTTCAAAAATTTTTTTCAGAAAAAACTTAAATTGCAAAAGAGTAAATAAATGTTTTACTTGCGGTAAATCTAAATATGTCTTTAAGCTAAAAATAGAAGCTCCTGGAATAGAAAATAGAAAAGGAAGAATTGAAAAATGCTTCTTTGAAGTTTTAATTACTTATAATAATGATTTCTTGAATACTTTCTTGGATGCGCATTCAAAACATATGCAATGATAATAAATTATTTTTTAAATTACAATAACTACTTTTTTAATGATCATAGCAAAATTCATACACATCCCTCTTGTTACTATTTTTTGTAAAATTACTTCTTTAAAATGTTACATATTGTTCAATAGATTATTATTTTATTTTGTCTCTTATATATAAAAAGAACTATGACAAATCTTATTTATAATGAAAAACCAAAATTGCGTATAACTAAACAGTAAAAATATACCACTATGCTAATTTTAAAAATGCAAACTTGCTTTATTTCTCCTCTATCTGAAATTTTTATGCTGTTTTTTTTTAAATTTTTTTTTTTAAAAGGACAATACTTATAGCTTGTATGTTCAATGTACAACAAGTAAAGCACAAGTTTAAATTAAACGTGTCGTGTACTAAATTGCAAAGTGTATAACATGTTGAGAGAAAAACTTTACTATTAATCTTAATTATCATTTAAAATATCTCCATTGGCAAGCAAAATTAACTCGATGCTAAATTTTCTAAAATTCGTTGGTTTCGGCAAAAACTGTACATTTTTATAACACTTTGAACTCATAAAAATATTTTAACACTTGACATGCTATAAAATTTAATATTATCTACTTCTTTGCCTTTAAATGATATTTTTTAGTTGTATATG
>BMAO01028573.1:0-21963 GCA_019973975.1 Trichonephila clavata | reverse complement strand
AATTGCATTTTATTAAAAAAGTTTTCCGTGCAATTATAAGTAAAAAATATAGTGATATATTTTCAAATAAATTTACTCAACATTTATCACAAGTAAAAATGTTTTCATTGCAATAATGTTACACATTAATTTTATAGCAAAGATTCAAGCACATTTTTTTCCTTCTTCGTTATTCAATTTTATGCGAACGCGAGGAAAATATGAAGAAATACTTTTCAAATTATACTATGTAGATTTTATACAGAACTTTTTTGATTGAATTCCTTTGTAATTGCAAGCTTATTTCGAATAATATTTGATTCAAATTATTTTATGATGATCTGATTTTAAATGTGATATCACTATATTTAAAATATTTATAATGTGTAAGAAATTTTTTATCTTCAATCATTTTGGTGAATAATTAAATGACGAAGCAAATACTGATGTCTTCAGTACAAATATAAATCTGTGTTTAACAACTAACACATATAGAATGACAGAAGTGTTAATGGAAGGTTTCGCGGCACAGTCATTCAAGATCGCCTTGATTCTACGCTCAAGCTTTAACACAACATTTTTCTCATTGTGTCAAACTTACAAAATTGCTTTTTCTAAAACCTTTACATGGAGACCACTCCTCGAAACATCTGGACCGTACGTATCCCAAAATCAGGGATTGTCAGCAAATAATTAATTGCTGAAAGATAACCAAATAACTGAACTGCTTCCACAGCTGTATCTTGAAAGTTCAACGTACTTTTATGATTTTGGCGATTTAGTTTTGAGTTTGACGAGTAAAAATATTTATCCATTATATCTCATTTAGAATAATCCAATTATTATTAATCGTACATTGCTGCAATGAAAATAACATCAATTAACTAAACATATATACGTAAAAATAAATATATTTTAATCCTCGAAACGATTTGTTAATGTTTGTATTTTGCGCTTATAATTGCCTCAAGCATTTTTCTTTTCTTCCCGAAATTTATTAAGGTGATATGGTACACTAAAAATCATTAAACTGTCGAAATTTTTTTTATTGGCTTATTTTATACCCCGAATCTTTATAAATATGCCTGCAAGATTTCAAAGCTTTACCTGCATTTTTCATAAAGTAATGGAGCAATGTTTGACGCTAAACAGCAACTACCCCGCCTACATTTCAGATTATCTGCTAGAAAAGAGCCTGATAAAAAATGAATTAATTATTTTTCTAACACGCTTTAATGAGATTGCCATTATACAAGCAGTAATAAATCATTTTAAGAAAGAATTGTGCAATTCATGCAAAAATTCTAGTTTGTGAATTATTTACTGGGAAGATCAAATGGATTTGGTCAAGATTTAAAAGGTGTGCGTGCTTTTTATGATATTATTATGAATGAAATTAAAACTTCAAAACGGATACTCCCAAAGCACAAATACTAAATCTCATTTTAATAACTCGGGTAATTAAAAATCTAATTCGCAAGAATAGAAAAACTCCCCCATTTTTATATATTTGTTTTTGGTGATATATATATATCCCATGTGTGCGAGATTCAACACTTTTATTAAAATATTTTAAGATATTTATTTAAACAAATGCACATATACAGTTCTTAGATTTTGATGTATTTTATCTATAAATTATTTGATTTTGCTTTTATTCGTGTACAATATTTAACATGCGAAGGCTTTTAAAATAATGGAAATAAAAAAATAAAAAATAAAAAAAGGCATAAACATCTTTTGTACATGTAGTGCATTAGTGTGTATTTTTTTTTATAATTATTAAGATAAAGTTTTATGAAATATTGATCTTTCATTCGTTTTTTTCTATATATTTATTACGGCAGTATACTGTTTAATTGTTCTACAATTGTACAATTTTTTTATGGTAAGTAGTTTTAAATAAGCTAATTAACATTCCATAAAAGTTTCAGACTATTCGATGAATATTATATCATGCTATTCATGGAATGAAAACTTCAAACTCATATTTCTCCATGTTGAATTTTTGTACATATACTGTTATTCAAAACCCTAAGGCCTTTTTGGTAATTGAAGTATGGGTTTGAAATTTTTTATACATGTTCTGAAATGTATGTTTTGTAAAACTGTGCATAGGATTAGCTCTAACATGTGTGTGTTTAGTACTTTTTCTAAAAAATTTCAAAATCAAAATTAATGTTTTTTTTGGGAATTTTTGGAAGTTTAACTATAAAAAAATTAATAAAAAATTAAAGAGCAGCAGCAGAAAAAAAAACCCATGCACAGTTTTATGTAGTATATTATAAGACACTTGGAAAAAAATTTTTGAAAATATTTAAAAAGCCTTAGGGATTTAAAAAATGCTTAAAAAAGGTAAAAAAATTTAAATTTTACAAACATTTTGCAATGGAATTATTTTATTAAATAGTAACCTTTATAAAATGCAATTAAAACCAAATATTAAAAGTAAAAAAAAATTGTGAAGATGGTACCATATCGCCTTAAGAGTGTATAGTTAACAGTATTTAAAATTGAATGATTAGATCTTGAAGCAACACAGGTTCCTAATTTCATGGTATTCAATGGTTATTTTATGCGTTGTTTTTTATATAATTGAGCATATTTAATAAATATCTTTTTATTTTATTGTTAATTGAAGAATTTAATTTAATGATTAGGAAGCCAAAAGTACCGAGAAACTTCGGATATTTATCGAAAAAATTCTAACAAATAATTAATTTTATTGTTGCAATGAACATAAAATCATTTCGCTAAAACAATTTTTTTTCTCCCCTTCTTTCTTTTTAAACCTAGAAACGATTTATAAAGGTCTATATTTTGTTTTTATAAATGTTAAGCTTAGGGTACATAGTGATCTCAGTAAGGAAGTTTTTAATTTGTTTTTTTAGCCCAAATCTTATCAGGTATATATATATGCTGACAATGTTTTAAATTGATCGATTGGGTCATGGAGCAACACAGGTTTCTAATTTCATAGTATTCAATTGTTATTTTATGCATTTTTTATACTAAGCAAATTTTTTAAACATTTCTTTATTTTATTGCTGAACAATAAACTGAATCCAATAGTTAGATATCAATAGTCATCAGACAAATCTTTCTAATATGAGATTGTTGTGATCGTTCCTGAGTTTCTCTCAATTTACTATCAAGCAAATTTTGTCTTGTTACACACATCCGACCCTGTTTTGTATTTCGTTTTACATGTTTCATTACTGAAATTAATAAATGCTTTTCTTTCATTCATCTCAAAATAATTGAAATATATCATTAGAATACTAAAGTATATTATTGCGAATCTTTTATCTTCTTACATTTCAAATAAAACCCTTCCAAGATTAATAGTTCTACGGAATTTCACCATTTTACTAAAATAAAATATTAGTATAATAATATAAAATTATTTTAATACATTTTTTTAAAAATCAGAACGATGTGATTGTCAAAAAGATCACCAAAGAAAAATAGAAGTCTTTATGCAAGTTTTGAATAAGTAATGGTAGCAATTGAGACAGACATTAACAAACTTTTTTACGAGGTTCAATAAAAAGCTATCTTTCTATTTTAATTCGACTGATTTAATCTATCGATGTAAGATCGCTATTTGTTATGTGAAGGCTCAATTCATCAATTAGCTGAAAGTTTTATATATTTCTGAAAGTCTTCAAAAGTTAGCACATCTGGAAAATTTTTTAAATAGTAATACAAAAGTATAAATCGCGAAAATATTGAAGTTTTAATAGTATTTTAAAAAAATTAATATTTGTTAAGCTGAGTATCAAGCATTACAAAAATAACTAGCAAAACGAAGAACTAAGTTATATTTCTATCTGAAAACCCTCTTAGGATTCTAGTATAACTTACGTGGTTGAAGGAAACGATTTTGATGAACTTAGCTACAACAGAATCATTTATTATGGAAAGTAGCAAAATTGACTTACATAATATTTCTAGGATTTCAAAACTGAATGAATACTTTATACCTTTTTTAAAAAAAGAAATACAGTTTCCTAATTTTCTTTACAAAACATGTACTGTTAAACGTTTTTTTTCTTAAATGTATTTATGTTGCATGTAAATGTTAAAATTTTAATATAAATAACTATGCAGCTAATGATTGTTTACTTATGGAACTTGTAAAAATTATGAAAAATCAACTATACAAGGTTTTTCGATTTAAGAAAAATTTATTACTTGTACCGCTTTGACATAAGATGGAATGCACCACTCTTTAAGCTACTTTACTGCACAAACCATTGTATTTTTCAAATGGTTTTGGATTATACCTACTGTATTAAAAAGTGTTGCGTAACTAATATTGTTGACAGTCTTAAAAAAAGTAGACAATTGATTGCTTTTAAAACTAAATAAAATATTAACTTGTATTGCATTTCCCATCATATAAATATTACTTACTATACATATATATAATTAATTACATTACACAATCTTTAATGCTTTAGAAAGTCTTTCACAACTGTGATGCAATTATAATGTATATGTCACCACAGCTGAAAATTCCATCTAGCACTTTTTAAGATCAAACAGTCATTCAAGACTTTCAGAGATGTAAGAATATTTACTTCATTCATCTGATTGATACACAGAACACATATAAAGCAACCTGAAAAACTAAAACTATTTAAAGTATTTATAAAACAAATAGTATATCAAAAACTGGTCCATTACTGGACAAAAAAATAAATAAATCCTTATTAGTACATCTATACCATAAAAAAAGACAATCACATTATATCATTACTTTTAGTACCACTTTCCTCATCACCCATGAAATGTAACGTATGGATGAAATACCTGTTTCTGTATAGGCAAGGCAGATTTTCAAGCTCTATTCCTGTATAACAAACAGCACAAATATTATCAAAATGATGAATAATTTATTATTAAGAATTATTTACACGTAAGTTAAAACATATTACTTACTTTAGTATATAGTTTTGCTTGTATTGATATCAAGCATTAACATCACCCGATTCTATATATTTTATATTAAACACTTACCTGCAAAAAGTATACATGTAATTTCTAAATTCGTATGTTCCAAAAGTATAAATCAATTTTTCTGCCTAAAATTTTATTAAGAATTAATGATATAAAAAATTACCATATTCCCATCACTTTCCAAAATTTGTGTGGTAACATTCAAATGCAATGGAATCTCTATCCTGCATGATTTTTAAATTATATACTTCTAATATACTGTCATAAAGCCATTTGTGACAAAAATTTGGTCATTTTTGATAATTACTTACCTCCTCATCTGATATAAAAATATACAACAACATTACCCCATAAAAACATAGCTAAATGTCTTGGAAAACATAAAACAACTCCACTACAAGCATATATCAGGTGTTAAAGATACAGTTAAGTTTTTTTTTTTTTGCAAATAGCTTTTGAATTGAGTAATGCTGACTTGCCTGAGCTTGAATGTTTTCTTTCTTGACAACTAAAAAAAGAACATTTCAGAGCTTTCCTTTTTATATCCCCAATAGTTGGCTTAAATATTTACTGCTAGTTTAAATGCTGATTGGGAGGTAGGTACAAGAGGATCAGATAAATAATTCTTTAGTAATTACTTTTTACCTTTCTTTTACTGAATTGCATGTTGAGACAATTGTTCCTGAACTATTTTACCTTGCAATAAACAATTTAATACTACAAGTAGAAGTTCAGTCTCCTGGTTTTTCTTATGCCATTTCATATTTCTTTGGCGGAAGACCCCATACCACACTTTCTATCTGAGATATGGAAAGAAGTATATTCAACATTTTCAACAACATGGAATCTCTCAAAGAATTTAAGAATGAACTTAATATGTTTACATGGTGCATGATTATCTGAGCATTCACATGTATACCAAGCCGAACATGATAAATTTACACACCTGTAATGGCATTGATCACACACACACATAGCCTCTTTCTGAAATGCTACCATAATCTTTTTAACAACATAAAATACATCTCCATTAGTCCACGATTTTACAAACCAATAATTTGTTGCCTGGTCATAAATATCTGTCAGGAATCTTCAATTCATTTTGAAATGGAAATAGGTTGTGAGGATATAAACTGGGGAGAGTACCATTTAAAATTCTATAATGTGCTAAATATGTGTCATGCTGTATTTTCAACAAACTATCTGCTTGACAGTTAAATTTTCATTTTAAAATAATTGGACATTCATGTATTGTGAATATAGATTAACAATATATATTTTTATCAGTATTGGCATGCAGAAGTAGATGATGTGACTTATACTATTAGTAGGCTGAATTACAATAATTATCATCAAAATATTTATTGAAAGCAGGCTTTTTATCAGTCGATGCAATTTTAAAATTTTCCATTATTTGTTTACATCTGATTGAACTTATTCCTTCCAAATGAGATACTAGAGAAATTTCCCTTCGCATTTCAAAATTGGAAAACAAGATCATTTAATCATTTCTTCCAAGTGCATTGAAGGCGTAATGTAATTAATTTTTAACTGGGCACCCTTTCTCTCAGAATGTTGAAACACAATACATATTTCCTGTATTTAATTTATTAGTAATAACATGAGCAACAGAGTAAAGCATTCCTTATTAGTCAAGTACAATTAAACTTCTATTAACCGAATACATATTCTAATACCGAAGATTTTTCAATACCCATTTCATGATTAGCTTTAATGAACTCTATACAAGTTTTATAAACCAGTTGAAATGCTTGATTATGCTTTGAAAAATATATTATACTGATCCCTTAATAGTCTTTATAAAGAGTGATTCTACCAAGATATTACATTAATAATTGGAATATAGAATCTTTGATATTTCTATACAACTAGTTTTTCTTTTATATGTCTAGGAAGCTTCACATGTTAGCAAATGTGTTAAATATCTAAATCTACAATTTCACTCATGATATGGAAAAGGTTAAGGGAAAGTTAAATCTCAACATATTGTGTAGATCTTTACATGTGATTCGTATAAAATTTTTTGCAATAGATAATACATTTCAATAATGATTTTTTTCTTACTTTAATTAAATAAATGTATTTTCTTATATATATTAAGAATAGTGTTATTACCTTTGGTAGGATCCTAGCAGGGCACCCTTCTTTTACAAGAACACCTCCAGAAAATTTATATTTTCTATTATTATTCTCACAATCATTTAAAAATTTAGCCAAACAATTTACCTCATATATTTACGTTAATTTTTCATAACAATCAATAGAACTTTCGATTTAACGACAAGAAAAAGTTTTACACTCACGAGATCCGCCAAGGGGGCAATCACCCAGCAGGAACTAAAAAAATAATGAATCTACTACAATGGTAAATACCTGGAAATTTTAAAACGTATTATTAAAACATTATAAATAATCAAAGCATAAAATTTTTACATTCACGTGATCGGAGAATCGAGCTTTTACACGGCAGAAGCTAGAAAGTCGATGAACGGAAAATGTTAATTACATCAAATCAAAGCACAAAATAAAATAAAAATACAATATAAAAAGAGTAAAATAATAATAATTCAAAATTATGAATGAAAGTTTTTAGTTGTTCACATAAGTTAGAAATTCCATAAATCAGCAAATATGTTAAAATGATGGAAAACTTAACAGGAAATTGATACAATATAAAAACTGCAAAAAAATGTAACAATCAAACATTATAATTCAAAGTTATAAAATACCTAATGAATAAATCTCCCCGCTAGAATTTTATATACGAACCTTTCAGCACGAGCGCTATAGCAAGAATGATTTTAGTAGGTTCAATTAAGCCAACGATGAACTTGGCGATTTTCAAAAAGAGGCCAAAAATATCAAAGTAACCCATCCTTGTTTGTAGATTATAGGAATAGGTGCTGCCAACGAAATTGCGCATTACACGTCTGGCCTTGTTTGTTCCTTTTATCTGTCACTATCCTTAATAACAGGAGATACTGTTGCGTCTAGCAACATAATTATTACTAGATCTTTTTCACAAACAACAGTCCATATGTTCTGAAGCTTCTCTGCATTTAAACACTCGACTAATTTTGGAAGTGACGTAAATGATTTACTTTTTCAAATTCTTCTTTTGGTGTACCAGGTGCCATTGTTTACTAGGATTTTTATGTTGAATATTAGAATTTATTCTCTTAATTATTTAAGTCTAATAATTGTAACTTGATTTAATTTGTTAAAGATTGTTTTTATCGTTGAAAGTTATTGTTACCAATAAATCCAATTCTAAGACTTCAGAATATTATTTTATAACACCACACACACGCAACAGTATTTATTTCACTAATCTTTGCAGTCTCCGCTCAGAACATTCTTTTCCTCGGTTTTTTCATCATAAGCTTCTGTGTTTCTTCGTATTGCATCATCAGCAAAGTGTAGTTCACAAACCTAAAATTAAAAAGATATATATATATTTTTTTGCATTGACAGAAAAAATTTGTTAAAATTAACAAAAATTTCTCTGATAATTTGATTTTTTTTAATTTTGGATGGAATTTTTGTTGGGAACACTGAAAAAATTTTGATACAACAAAATTTTTTTTGACAACGCTTATATACAAAATTCGAACAAATTTTTTTTTCTCTTTGATTTAATGAAATTTGTTTACTTTGCCAGCAAATGGTTATCATCAAAGCAAATTTGATACCATAAAATCCTTCTAGTCGAGACACCACATAGTCTATATTAATGCAAACAATTCTAGAAAAGAAACTGTCAGTGTTATCGTCAAGGGCTTAGAAATTGGTACTCACTACCTCTAAATGTGGTGTCTTGTCCAACATTTGCTGTCGTAGCAATCCTACTTCAACTTAATGTTGTGAGGTTAATGCTGAGTCATGTTTATCTGTTTTTAGCTTTATTTTTTCTGACTTTTAAAGTCATCTTAATAGTTCAGAAATCAGATAGCTTTTTTTTTTGTTGTGAATGTGTTATGCATTTTGTATCTCACATCATATTAATATACAAATAGCCAATAAATGGTTGCTTATGTCCATATTTACATTGACTATGAGTTCTGTATCATATAATGGGCTTTCTTTTGCTAACACACAATTAATACTTAAGGTACTTTCGTTGATTCTGTGAAAAGATATTTAGAAAATGACACAAAAATATTTGTTTCAATAGCAAAAACACTACACAGTTTTTGTCTCATTAACAAAACTTGATTGGGCTCATTTTTAAACATAACTTTTTTTAGGGCAACAAAATATTTATTTGATAAACAATACGCTTTTCTCATTATAGATAAATAAAAATGAATTATCAATGTAATTATCATGTTAAGAAACTCACATGAAGAAAAAGAAATGAGTTCATTTTCAAATGTCTTATCGAACAACCTATTAAAGTTATAAGTAGACTTTTAAAATTAAGATATTATTAGTTTCCATTAATAGAATAAAGTTAAATAACTTACCTTTGAAATACTTTGATGGAGCAAAATCTTTTCTTGATATAGCATGGAATCGAAGGGAGTCTTCCTTTGGGAATCTAAATATTCTTATTTTTTCAGTATCTTTATAATTGTTATTGCAATTCGGTACAACCAAGGCCGGACCGTGACCTTTGGTAACGAGGGCTAACGACCCAAGGGCTAACGATATGTGGGGGCCCCTAAATAATTAAAAATCTTGCCATTTTCCTAAAAAAAGTTTTGGGGCGGAAAAATTTAAAATATACGAAACTTAAGGGAAGGGGGGGGGGTGTTTTTTGTTTCAAACAATTGAAATACGTTATAAACAATAACATAATTTACAAAAAAAAAACAAAAAAACTTTAATTTGTTTTTTACATAGGGCACTTTAGAGAATGCTCGCTCCACATCACTAGTAATAGATAGCGTTATAAAATTCTTTAAAATGGTACAAATTTGAAAAAACGTCAACATAAGTTTCTTTTCAAAAATTAAGTTGAACATATCAGTACACAAGTATAGGATAGCTCAATTTGTTTTAGATAAGTTTTGGATTAAACACCCTCATTTAATAAACGTTGGCTTATACGTGATCTGAATAGGGAGTATACTCTCCAGTTCTACGTTCTCCTTACTTTGATCTTATAAATCCATCAAAAATTTTAATTTCTTACTATATTTTACATATACTTGACTTCTATTTAAATCAAGCTTATCTAACGCAACAATAAGCGTGTCCCTTTTAAATTTTTCTGTCCCATACTTAGCTTTTTCTGTCGATTTATCTGCAAATTTTGAAAAAAAAACTCGTCTCTTGTTCACATCACTATTTTCTGTTTCTACACTAGGACATAATTTTTTTGGCTGCATCTTGATACTCCTTTAGTTTTTTATCTGATTCATGTACATTGCTTATAAACGTTTTTAATGACATAATTAATTTATTTCCTTCACAGATCTGTAATCTTAACCAGTCTGTAATTTTTTTGTTAACCGGATTAAATATTTCTAAAATTTCTTCCTAAAATTTCATTAAAATGGCTGCTTTGAGTTTTATTAATTTATTAAATAAATTTACTGACACTTTTCGAAAATCAATTTTCTCATTTTCGTTGTCACTAAATACTTTATGAATATTCATGTTATTACCATAATTATCTTTTAAGGCTTCAACAGTATTGTAGTGACAAGACCATCTGGTCAGACTTGAGCTTTTAAGATAAATTTCAGTTTAATTTCACGATCTAGAAGTTCCCACCTACGGGTCAAAGCAGAAAGAAAACATATATTTGTTGCACTAAACCAAAGAAGTTCACGAACGATCTTAGTTGCAACCTTAGCTGATTCTACACCATAGGTTCTCAACGTGGGCAAGAATTAGAAATTTTCTTTTATCGTAATTGTTTTTTTAATATTAGGAAAAGTTAATGCAATCAGTATTTTAAGAATATAGATAGATACGTGCTTCTCAATTTCTATATGATCTAGCTCTTCAGTATCGAACTGATTTATTCCCTGATTTTTGGAAAAATAGTGGAATATGAATCTCACAAATTATTAAAATATATTGTATGTTCTTCACCATACAGCATTATACATTTATGGATGCATATTTTTTAAAGTACATATGAACTTCATTAATTTACTTGTATTTGTAAGTGTATTGTTCTGAAAATTACAAAACAATGACTTTGCTGAGCCAGTTCAGTTTCAAAATCTTATCTATCATGCTTGTTAAATTAGTGAAAATAGTTATATAAAGAGAAAAAAGAGGAAAAAAATGTAGATGAGTTCAACTGCATACTTATTCATCAGTTAGAAAATTAGAACAGGTCCCAGAAGTAGAACCCTGGTTTGTTTTTTCGTGTCTGCAAAATTGAAATGCTTTGAAGTCGACACATTTATCAACATACAGTACAATAAAATTTCAAATGACTGCAACATAGAAAATGCATAGATATATATTAACATTATATACACAGTTAGGAAATAAAATGAACACAGTTATGATGATATTTCTATAAATTAAAAAGTATTTTGTATTGCTACTAAATGGATGGCAAAATTTAAGAGTGAGATTTTATTCCAATAAAATTTAACAGAACAAATTTCTTTATTAAGACAGTTCAGTTTCAAATTTTTGTCTGTAGTGCTTGTAAAATTGTCGAAAATAATCTTAAAATAACAAAAACAAGTATTATAAAAAAATAAGTCAATTCCTTCTTAGGTAAGAAAAATTTTATTTTAGTTACTTTTTATCAAATAATTATAGTTAATATAAATATGTGTATACATATGAAGAATCACAACATTAAGTGACAATTAATTTTTATTAATTATCATTAAAGTATTGCAATGCTATACAAAACAAATGTGTTTCATATTTCAGTTCAACTGAATGTTTTAAAATGTGAGAAAAAACCTTTTTAATTTTGGACACAAGTCGCCAAAATGGTCACTATGTCGCCAAAAAGGATGCCAATATGGATGTATTTATAATTATAAGAATAATTACTTTTAATCAATTAATTTTTATTAATTAAATTCTGTATTGTCAACCAAAATAATCATGTATATAAAATTTTAGCTCAATCGAGGGCTTTAAAATGTATTTTACTAACGATTGAAAATTTGAACATAAATAAATATTGAGAAAGTGTGAACTAATAGTAGGAATTGAAAAAAAAAACGTAGGTAATCAACTACATACTTAACAAATACAGAGCATTCAGAATAAATCACAGAAGTGGTACCCTGATCTATGTATGTTTGCAAAATTAAAATTCTTCGAATTCGAAATGCTCAGAAAATATTTCAGACTCTTTTTAAAACTTTAAAAATCGTCAGCGTATTTGATAAAAAAAAAAAAAAAATATATTGAAAATGAAATAATTAAAAAGTACACACATTTCAGTCGAAATTTCTTTTGGAACAACTTCTTTCATTTGTTTTTGATAGTAGATGTAAATACGAAAATTCCGCCAAAATACTCAGTCGAATCAAACACGTGGTTATTTGTTTTGTATATCCTCACGTGATTATGACGTCAGGTGTATCGAGTCCATTAGGTATTCGTCTGCTTCGACTAGTGTTAGCTGGTGTATTTGTTTATAGTTCTTGATTCACTTAGATATAGCTCTCAGTTATTTTAGTTCTCAATTAATTTTGTAGTTCTTTTTTTTATATTCGATGACAAATTTGTGAGTAACATGTCGCTTACCGAGCCTGTGATTGCTCAGTTAAGTATTAATTTTTTTATCAAAAGCGTTGTAAAAGCAGAAATGAAGAGAGTGTGGCGGAATCTAAATAAGCCAGTAACAGCTTCCGGACAGGAGTGATCGCTTTTGTCTAGCGGTAAGTTACGCGCTTACGAATTGGAAGGTACCGAGTTCAAACCTCCGATATTGGTGACCCGGACGTGATTTGAACACGCAACCTTCTTTGAATGTAAAAAAAAAAAAAGTTAACTTAAAATAATTTTTTTTAACGCTGCCTGTGCTTTCCATAAATATGGAGGGTATTTCGGCTGTTAAGATTGCAGCTTTTGTTTCATCAGACCCCGCATTATGGTTCGGAATGCTCGAATCAACCTTCGAACTGGCAATTCCAAAGCCGATTACCCACGAACGCACTAAATATAATTATTGCGTAGCTCATTTGTCTCCCGATGCGGCAATGGCCGTTCGAGACGTAATTCTTTCACCTGGAAGCACAAACCGATATTGGTGACCTCGGCTGGAAAATGAAAAACGCAAAATCTTCTGATGTGTCATGGCGCCATCTATCTGCAAGAAGAGCAAGCAAAGTCGCCAGACTCACTTGGCGCAGCAAAGTCACCGGACCAACTTGGCGCAGCAAAAGTCACCGGACCCAATCGGTACAGCAAAGTCCCTAGAGACTCACTTGGCGCAGCAAAAGTCGCCGGACCCACTCGGTGCAGCAAAGTCGTCTCACATATGCCGCAATCAACAAAGCCGTCACGCATGAATGACGCAACCAGCAAAGTCATCAGACTCACTTGATGCAATAGTAGCAACTCCTACACTCGCCATAACAACAAATATCTCGTTCGTTCGCCTATCCACCGACTCACTGGTGGGGGAGTACTGTGGCGGACTCTAAATAAGCCAGTAACAGCCTCCGGACAGGAGTGATCACTTTTGTCTAGCAGTAAGTTACGCGCTTACGAATCGGAAGGTACCGAGTTCAAACCTCCGATAAGAGTAAAGTACAAGTCATTTGTTCAGAACAACTTCTGAGGTAAGTTATAAATTATTTTGTGTTCTAATTTAGATACTTTCTGAAACTATTATGAATGCATTGCTATTTACTCATTTATGCTTTAGTTTAACTCATTGTTATAAAAAACAAAATAGGTTTTAATAACATTAATATTGTTATTTATCATTGAATTATAAGTTGATTCTAAAAGATTAAAAGTAATGGCAACTATTCAAATTTAGCAGCTTTTTAAACTTCTGTAAAAGAAATGTGAATGGACAAATTAAAATTTTTTGAATAGCTATATTATCAATGATAAGTTTATAATTTGATTCTTATATTTTAGAATAGCATTGAATATCAATTGCATTGTTTTCTATTTTAATGAATATTCATTATTATGCTTTAGTCATTACATAGTTATTGCTATTGATGAGTAAATCCTAATTTGATTCCAACACATTAAAAGTAAAGACAAGAAATGCCAAACCATTTTGATAAAGAAATGTAAATTTTTTCATTTAAAACTTAAATTCAATATGGAGAAATGTTGTGTTTACATTTAAGATTCTCCCAAATTGTTACTAATTTTTCTTATAAGGCATAGTATTTTTAAATCAAGCACTTTATGATGTGTTTTTATATAAAAAAAACTGTTAATTTTCACTTATTTAAAATTTTTATTCATATAATTTGTTTATTTAAATTATGGTCTTTAGATAAAATAATTGAATATAAATTAAGCTGAAAATTAACTTTGGTACAAATCTTTCAACATTTATTAAACAGTAGTCTAATATGTAAATACCGAAAACTCATAAATTTACAATCAAATTTTAGAATTTCTTTCTTTTTAATATTTAATACTTTTTTTAAAACTTAAGGTTATAAGTGCAGCATGCACTTGTCTTACTGGAGGCACTCCAACATTTTGTAAGCAGGTGTTTGCAACGGTTTATGTGTTCCAACGGAAATCAAAGATGATTTCTGCAAAAGTGGAGACAGATCGTGCTACTTGGTATACATCTGGTTTGTGGGTAGATAGTGAAAGTGCCCAGATGGTTCCGGATGATGCAGATTGAAATGGCAAGACTCTTTGGAAATTGTTATCGTTTGGAAGTGCGAGCTGTGATATGATTTTTAGGAAGTAAAAGTGCCCGCATCTGCAACGAGCAGACAACATGTTGCAAGGACAGAAATCACCACAGCACGAATTGAAGAAACTACTTAGATTGATCAACGGGTAACTCTGCTTGAAATCTCGTCAGAGCTGGGATTGAGCTATGGTAGCACGCAATATATCATTTTCTGATGTGCTGCGATATTGTACTGAGACTGGCTCAATGGACAAGGACCTGATTTCTACCTAGACTGATTAAACAAGTAGGTTCTGCATTCTCTATGATAAATGCCTAAATAGACTTGGTGATTGTGACGAAATGTGATAGGTGAATATGCCTCTTAATTCCCCTTTTGTATTTTCTGTATATTGTAAATAAATATTTTTTATTCGACTTATAACCTCTTTTTCTGCTCACCCCTCATAATTATGGATATTTCTTAATGATTTGTGGATTTTATAGATGTATCTGTTTTACAATGTTAAGCTTTTTAAAATAATTTTGTACATAAAATATTAAGAGTTGATAGGGAAGTATTTCATACATATTTATCCTCTGATGAAAATTTTTTTTACAACTTCATGAATTGCATATTTTACAATAGTGTGGCTTACCAGTATAAGATATTTGAAATGATCCTGTAATTTTGTGGTTTGCTTTATCAATACTATAGAAAGTTCTTAATTATTTTTTCCCTTTGTACTACTATGCTATTAACTCGTATACTCGTTCTTCACACGGGGGGGGGGGATTTATATATATCAAAAATGTTAAACATGAATTTTCTCATTTTTTTTCAGCATTTAGAGATGAAAAGTAACAATTGTCTATAAAATACATTACATTTATATCAAGTTTGCCTACCTACACTTAAAATTCAAATTAATATTTTATTTCATTGGTGATCAGTTCTTTGATGAAAATGAATTTTATTTTTACAATGTATTACATGTAAATACTTTATACATATAAAGATATCTAAAATGATTCTAATAAAATAATAAAAATTGAACATGGCAAAGTTTTTATAAATAAGTAAATGTAACGACTCAAATTGATATTTCAAAGACTTGTCATTCAATTCTTAGCATTTAATAATCTCCCACTTTGTGGAAACCATGAAATAATATGAACAGATATAAATGGAAATTTTTTTATTTCAAATAGAATAAATAAATATGACCCTGTGTTAATGTATCATTTGTAAACAAAATTTAAAAAATCTCTAAAAATAGAATTGTGCATCACTTAGCAAATTATAAAAATACCCAGAGAGAAATTTACATGTTACTTCTATAAAACTGCAATATTGATACAGTTTTACGTGAATAGATTTATATAAATATACCAAATATTAATTCTGATTTAAAAACCTGCGAAAAACATGAATTAGAAAAAAGTTACAAGACTTTTCTTAAGTTTACAACAAAAATGTAGATGAAATCAGTTAGCAACAGAATTTGATTTTGAATGTAAGAGATTTAAATAACACACAAGATATATTGCAATACATGCAAAATAAATATAATGAGTTATTTCTACATGTATTAATTGTTTTAATACTTTTTTCTTAAGTTGCAATTACTGTAGCAAGTGTTGAGAGCTCTTTGAGCATATTAAAAAGTTACCTTCAGCAGTTGCTATATTAAGCATCAAACAAAAAAATTAAAATTTTTTTAAAAATAACATCACGCAATAAAAAACATGTGCATGGGTATGCGACACTTGGATTAATGCAAATATGTACTATATTAAAAATTTAGATTAAAATTTTTAATAAATACTTTTTTTATATGAAGTGCCAAAAACATGTTGATCTACTTCTTTTATATTGTACAATATTAAGAGAATGTACCATCAGAAAAAGTGAAATAATTTTCAGAAATTCAATTTAATTATCCTTAATTTTAAATATATTTTTCTTATTGAATTACATATAACTTATAAAAATAATAGAAAATAATGATTTACGTATAAACAATAGATGGTTCCAAAATACAATTTAAACTTGTAAAAAAGTTTACTTTAAGCCATTGTTCATCTCATATTAAAGTGAGTTAATATGAAAGTTTTTGATTAATAATATTTATCCATTGGTGAAAATGAATTTCATTTTTACAGCACAATGAATTGTAAATTAGATGGAAAAAATACAATATATATATAAATGAATAGTCACATAAAATTTCCATTCACAATTAAATTCAAAATTTATCAAACCAAACAAATATTTCTGTACAATTTCAATGATGAATAACATTTATATATATATATAAACAGAGCGAATCACAAGATTATTGTGTTGGACAGTCCATAAACTTTTCAGGTCATAAAATTAATTGAATATATTTTGGCCATAGTATTCAAAAATAAGAATTTTTCAAACAAGAAAAAATGTACAACCAGACATAACAAATAATTTCCAGTAATTGAGGTGTTTTTTTTTTTTAAATTGGCTTAAGTCTCTTTGTTTTAAAGTTAAAAAGTACCCTTTTTTAAAAATGTTTTTTGGAGACAATTACAGCAAAAATACAATTTTTTTTCCCTTCAAATTATATTATGTTGATTCTGAAAGCAAAAAGTCAGTTTGACCAGCTATTATTTCACTGTTTAAAAAAAAAATTAAGAATTCAAATCTTTTCGAACTCATAAGATGCCCAATTTTTTAAATTGTTTAGTCATTTTAAGTGATTTATTTTTCATAGGTTACTGCGAAAAAGGTTAGTATGGATTTGAAAATCTGTTTGCTTGTTGATTTGTAATAATTATTTTTCTCGCTAAACTTGGAAAAAACACGATTTTTTAAAAATATAACCAGAAATCTCAAACCAGAATCCATACTAACTTTTATAAAACATACATTTGAGAGTATCTACAAAAACTTTCAACACTATCTTGAACAGAAAAAATTAATGAAAAAGCTTCTAAGTTGCATAAACTATTTTTTAAAACAAAAATTGGCCTTGAAATCAATTTTAATTATGTAACTATAAGAGCAGGATACATAACCAAGCAGAAATAATTTTAGCAATGAAAATTTAAACTATTAAATCCAAATAAACACAACTCAGTTATAGTAAGACATAGGTAATTATGTACGAGATAAGACAAATAACAAGTACGAGTTCAAAACACTCAGATTTCAAAAAACTATTTTATCTCGTACAATAACCGTTTCTTTAAATGATCGATCAACCATTTGAGCAAAATAAGACATTTTAAGAATTATAATGTAAAACTAAAAGAACGAATTAATCGTAGCTACAGTAGTAAGCAAACAGCACGTGGTCATGTGACATAGTTTTCACGTGATCGTGACGCACATGAATAAGAACAGAACATCAAAATAATTACATCATCAGCTCGACGATGATTGGTTGGAGAGGATGCTATTCGCAGCACCTCTCCTCGTCTAAAAAGTGCTCTCTCTTTAACGACTGCCCTCCTGTGTTGTTTTTAATTGGATAAAAGTATGTGATTATTTATTAATTTCAATGAATACTTTTTAGTAGGAGAATAATCTCTTATTTTACCCAATTATTCAATTCTGAATCATATCTAATAGGATTTTTAATACGTATTACGATGATGTTAATTAATTGTATAATTATTTATATATATCTATGTTCATTTTTGGTTCACATTTATTTTGTTGCCTGTTTGAAAAATGGCTTGGCTCATACACCGCCTATGGGATGGCTTGCTTGGGAAAGATTCAAATGTAATACTGATTGTGATTCTTATCCTAATAATTGTATCAGGTATAGTATAATTTTTCTTAAATTAAGTGGTGAAAAGTTTTTTTTTTGCTATTAATCTGAAATTTTTTCACAATAAGTGTTACTAGGTGTTTTAAAATTGATATTTATAAGCCCTTTATGTAGTTTTTGAATGAACATTTTATTTTGTGTTTTATGGAAGAAATGAGTGTACATCTAAACAAGAAAAGAAAGAAAATACATTTTTAAAATAATTTTTATTAGTTCAGTGAAAGAACTTACAGCTAAAAGAATAAGAACATTCATTTTATTGGCAAAGGGGAGATAACTTGTTGAGTATTTTTAAACTTCTTACTATGGTATCCATCATAGCATGTATGGTCAGAAAGATTCCTTTTTTTTAATGATTTCTAAAACTAATAAGTCGCTTGTTTCAATATTAAACAGAAACTACTTATTTGATTTTTATCAACTTATTTTTATCATGCTTATTTTCTGTGAATAATTTTTTTATGATAGGAAGAGAATGGAGGCATGTATTGTACAATATACCTGTCAGACAAAAAAAAAAAAAAATAACATGAACCAAACAAACATGATTTTACATTAGTGTAGGCTGAAAGTGAAAGATATATTTTTAGTATAACTTTTTAAAAGAATACATTTTTACTTAGACAAGTAATTAGATCAGTGTGGGCTATAAAAAAGAAACTATAAAAAAACATATAAAAAGAACTGGTGTATGTTAAATTCAACTGTGTTTTAAAATTTCACAGAGTATTTGGATCAAAGTTTAGAAGGTGAACTGTAAGATCAGATTTTTCCTCTTCTGATGATGGTCTAGAATTGGAAGTTCATTGCTTGTAGCTCATCATGTAGTTTTAAAGTTCAAAACTGTTTCTAAGTCTACAGAACAGCCAGGTACATATCTTGAAAAAAGGAAATTTTTGGTGGAAAAAAATAATTTCACTGAAGAAACTGTAAGAATGTTTCTTGTTAGCACAAGAAACAATGATTAAATAACATTTACTTTAATATATTTGTAATTGAATGAATTTAAAGGATTAAAAACTAATTTTCATTAGGGAATAAATGAGAATAATTGTAGGAAATTTTAAAAATTTAGATTTATAATATAGTAAGAGAATTGAATGTTGTAAAGGTTAACTATTAAAAATATTTCCTTTGTATGGAACATATTTCACACCTAAAATAATAGATTGATTGAAACAGAAATTAGTAGTGTATTAAAATATGTTGTTCTCTATTGGATGATAGATTCAGAATATATTATTAATGTTGTAAAGTTTTCCTACTGGAAGAAAAAAAAAGCTGAGGTCATGGTTGTGAAATTGTGGCCAGCTTTCTTCCTCTCTAGTTGAGCGTTTGAGTCCTAATGCTACTGAAGACCAACCGTGTAGAAGGTTTGATGTTGATTAAATCTGTTGAGGCTCAAAGTCTTCACACTGGTGTAGAAGTGTGGAGGGGTTAGCTCAAGTGCTGTCCTTATCATATAACTGAGGCTTAAAATTACAAGGTCCATCATCAGGGGCATAACAGAGAATATTAGGTCCCCCCCCTGCAAAGTCAGGTTTTGGGGCCCAAGTCCAAATATGTACTTGGCATCAGTCAGGTTTTGGGCCCCCTAGAATCCCCCCCCCATCACCTATAGCTTCATACTGTGACATTAATATACAACCTATCAGTCTGACTGAAAAAGCTTTCTAAATTTTGCTTCTATTTTTTAACTTTTTGTGAAGACAGCTTTAAATGAAATGTATTAACTGGTAACATAAACAACTAGTTACTGAATTTCTGACATATAATGAGAAAAAATACATATTCTTTAAATTTTGTACAAAAAAAGAATATTTTTATTTCTGATTTGACAGTTTAATAACAGTACATTTATATGATATAACTTATAAAAATTAAAAAATGTCATACTCTACAAAGCTCTATTGATCATAAAATTTTTTATCTTGTTTTCAGAGTAATATTAATTTTATCTAAAAATTCTTTGTATTTATTATCACCGGAACAGTTATGATCGTAATTGTTACTCTCATTGAGTTAACTTTTCATGAAGGTACAGATAATTTAAAATATATATACCATAAAATCTGGCATATAACACACTTTAAACACAAAAAATAAGATCGAAATTTACAGGTGTGAGTTGTATGCTGAGTATAAAAATTATAGCTTTAAGAATAATAAAAGATGTTTATAAAAAAAATAAGGGTTCTACATTTATCAAAACACTGTCTATTTAAAAGAAATGACATTCCTTATGAAGTTAAGGGTTGTAGTACTAGATGTATACTATGTTTTTCCAAAACCTGGGATAATACACTTATGGGACACGCTTGAGATAGTACATTTCAAGTTTTTTTCTTAAAAAATGGAGTGGGTATTATGCAGGGACTATACTCAAAAATTAAAAAATGCAGCTTGAAAGTAAAGGTATGTATCATATGCCAGATTTTACAGTATATCAATTTCAATATTTGTTTCTTGAACATTAAATTATATATTATTTTATTCTACTCTTTTGATCAGGAAGAGGCCACAATATTTGAATGGTCGTGTTGTTTTTGTCGAGTCATGGTTTGAATCCTGAATCTACTAAAGACCCACTCTGTTGTTAAGTTGATGGGTATTAAATCTGCTGAGGTTCAAAGTCCTCTTGTTGGCATGGTGTAGAAATTAAAAGAGTGGGGTACCAACTCTGGTGTCATTGTTCAAAACTTGATCGTGGTTAAAAATTATGAGGTTCATCACCAATACCACTCATGTTACTTTGTTTAGAATAACTTTAGTAAGCAATCAATCAGAAAGAATATGCATAAATCTGCAGTTCATGATATGCTACCTATTGTCATTTATCTCGCTCTTTAAATTTAATAGGAATTTCTACATTTGAATGAATGTATATTGATATTGATGATTTCTGTCATTTTAAAAGTGTAAATGAGTAAATTTAAGTTAATTTTTTTTGTTATTACTGAAATCAGAGAAATCAAATAATTATCACAAAATGCTTTAATGTCTTCTCATTTCTTTTTATTTTATTCTGTAATAGTATTATTCTTGGTTTTATTATTATAAGTTTCAAACCTAGTTCTTAAATTTTTGATAAACTATACTGTGTGTGGAAAATAAACATTTAAATGAAGTAAAGAACTGAGAATCTTTCTAATTTTTATACTTAAGTCTCCCGTTGACACGCCACCACAAAAACCAGAGCGTAATGTTAATCCTATGGAGTTTCTTATAATTCAATTTACGTCTAAGGTATTGCTTTTAATTGTATGAAACAAAATGCATCCTAAAGATAAAAAAAATAAATAATGTTTCTCTTGATTTCGATTTTTAAAAAAAAATTTTCTAAATATTTTTAAATATGTATTAAAAGTTTGAAAATTTACATTTAGTGCGTTAAAACAATCATAAAAATATTTTCAATTATCG